>JAVJIF010015946.1:0-102142 GCA_038442645.1 Agave tequilana | reverse complement strand
TCGCTCTGCGAAGATACCACATACGCGGGGGTTGTGATCCGCGTTAGGAAAGTCTCGCCGACAAGATTCCTTTGCCGCGCCCGACGAAGGGAGATTCGGCCCCAATCCAAAAGGAGGGTACCGGCCCTAAGTCGTATCAACGCAGAAGAACGCGGCCACAATCCAAAAGGAGTGGCCGGTTCGAGTCTTGCCGACGAAGAAGAACGCGGACGCGGGAATCACAAACGCGGGAGTCGCGTTGTGAAGACACTACAAACGCGAGGTTCGGGACCCGCGTTCAAATCAGGGCATGAGGGAAACGCGGACGCGGTCGTGGGGTCCGCGTCGCTTTAGCACGAAGAGATTACAGACGCGGGAGTTTGCCTCGCGTCATGACGATACAGTAACGCGATGGTCGCGTTAAATGAGGTCGCTCGTACGCGGGGTAAGATCCGCGTCGGCAAGTCACAACAGAGAGAGACAGGGAGTTGAGGAGAGAGAGAATCCAAGGGAAAGAGAGGGAGAGAGAGATCCAAGTGAGAGAGAGAGAGAGAGATCCAAGTGAGAGAGAGAGAGAGAGAGTGGGAGATCCAAGTGAGAGAGAGAGAGTGGGAGATCCAAGTGAGAGAGAGAGAGTGGGACCCAGGGAAGAAAAAGGAAGGGGGGCTGCTGCCCCCCCCGGTTCCCGCACAGGACGCCCCCCCTGGGGGCGCCTGGCCTGGCCGCCTGCCAGGCGGCGGGCCGCCGGCCGGCGCCGGCCGCCAGCAGAGGAGGAGGGGGCGCCTGCCCCCTCCAACAGCACCCAGGAGGGGGCTGTTGCCCCCCTCCAGCAGGGAAAGAGAGAGAGAGGGAGCTCTGCTCCCCTCTCAGCCGAGCACAGGGGCCCCAGGTGGGCCCCTGGCTGCCCGTGGCCGCCGGCAGGGCGCCGGCGGCACCCAAGCCCGGGGTGGCTCCGGCCACCCCAAAGAGAAAGAGGGGAAGGGGTGAGTTTGGATTGTGGGGTTTTCTTTGTGGTGGTGGAGTTGATGAATTTGGTTGATTGGAGGTGTGGTGGAGGAGTTGGAGGAGATGGGTGTTGAAGTGGTGGTGTTTGGGTGGAGTAGATGGTGGTGGAGGTGGTTGATTTGAAGAAGATGATGATGAAGAAGAAGGTGGGTGTAGTGGTGGTTTTGTGGAGGAAGGAAATGAAGGTGGTGGTTGTTGATGGTGTTGAAGGTAGGAGGAGATGGAGATGGCCGGAGATGGGGGGATCTCTCGCCGGAGATCGCCGGAGTGGTGGTGGCCGGAGTTGGGTCGTCGGCCACGAAGGAGAGGAAGAAGAAGAAGAAGAAGAAGAAGAAAAAAGAAGAAGGAAAAGAATAGAAAAGAAAGGAAAAAGGAAAGAAAAGAAAAGGAAAAAGAGAGAGAGTGATTGATGGATGGGAGAGGGGGGTGTCTCCCCACGTGGAGAGGAGTGGGTGAAGTCGGTGGAAAGAAGGAAAAGAAAGGAAAAGAAAGAAAGAAAGATTTAGAAAAAATAATAATATAATAATAAGGTTGAAAAATCGACTGTCTCCGAAAAATCCCCAAAAATACCCGGAGGTAGAAAACGTCATCCTGAGGAATAATATGAATCGGTTTTCCAAAATAAAATCCCATTTTCAAATTAAAAATCCAGAAGTCCACCGCCGATACCGGTCTACACCGGGTCGGCCGGATTTTGATAAATTCTGAAAAATCCAAAAAATGTATTAAAGAATAAAATATTTTTAAGAAGTAAAGTGAAAGCGGATTTTAGAAACTCAATCCCGATAGTCCCGAAATCAACCAGCGACACTGGCCGATACCGACTCCGGTGGAATTTCCATAAATTCGTAAAATCCTCAGAAAAAGGTATTTAGATAGAAATGTGATTTTGAGAAATAATGTCTAAAGACACTATTAGTAATTCCAATTAGTTTGTAAATTAAAAATCCGGGAATCGGTCAGCGGCACTGGTCGACACCGGTTTTGAAGAAATTCATTTTAATTCCAGAAAAATCTAGAAAATCATAGAAAATAATAATAATGGAAAATGATATTTAAAACTAAAATCGGTCAATTCTAATTATCAGAATGTCTAAATCGAGTAATACTCCGGGATCGGTCCCTCGGTTCAGACTAGGGCTGACTCCGAGTCCACGAATCCAAATCCAAGGCAATATGATCATATAAAGAATTCATGATACAAAACAAATACAGGAGGTAAATCAAAAAAATACGATCAGAAAATACGAATACGCAACTAAGTACGTATTCCGGGAACGGGGTGTTACAGCCACCGCGCTCCCCACCACCCACAACACTCCTCCACTTCCAACAACCCCAAACTCCACCTCCTCCACCTTCAATTTCACCATAACCCATCTCATCTCCACCTTCAATTTTTCCAAAATTCCCCATCTCCACCAACAATTTCACCACCATAACTACTCCATCACCACCTCCTCCACCTCTTCCAACTTCCCACCACCACCAAACATCATCACCACCACCACAACCACCACCACCACCATCACCACCATCAACATAACAACAACAACACAACAACAAACTCACCTCCTCCCTCCTCTCCACCGCGCGCGCCGCCACCACTCCCCGCCGGCGGCGCCGCCGCCGGCCTGCAGTCGCCGCCGCCGGCCTACAGCCGGCCGGCCACTCCCCTCCCTCCTCCTTCCTTTTCTTTTTCTTTCTTTCTTTCTTTCAACTCTCTTTCATTCATTTCCCTAAATAAAAACATCACATTCCCTCTTTCCTAAAATACCCCTCACCTTTCCCTTAAACTATATCACTCTATTTACACCCCCTACCCCTCTCCTTTAAATCCCAATTTTATTTCAAAAACACCTCATTTTCCCTCTCTTTTTCCTACAAGTTTCTCTCTCCTCTCTCTCTCTCTCTCATTCCCTCTCTAATAATTTTTATAAATATTTATAATTATATATTTTAATATATATTGTGGGCTTGAGGTTACTCGGACGGTTCGCCGATTCCCGGATTTTAACCGGTATTTTACCCGGTTTCAGGCGAGTACAGTTCTTTTTAACATGCATCTATTTTATCATTATGATATTCCATGTTCCATGTCTAACAAATGTTATCCTGCTTTTATACATGATGTGGGAGATGATATGTGTATCACTGACACTGACATGTTACACCGATGTTTGCCATGCTATATTTGTACATGATACCGGACCACTAGTACCTGCCATGTTATAGTTGATACACGATATATGACTCTAGTACTTACCATGCTATATGTGATATGTGATACCCGATACCTGTACTTGCCATGCTATACCTGACCCCGACATATGACACCAGTACTTATCATGCTATATTTATCATATGATACCTGACACCGGTAATTGCCATGCTATAGTTGATACATGATATATGATACCGACACTTGCCATGCTATAGTTGATACATGATATATAACACCTGTACTTGTCATGCTATACTTGACACTTAGTATCTGATCCCGATATTACCATGCTATACCTGACCCTGATATATGACACCAGTATTTACCATGCTACATTTGACCCATGATATCTAACACCGGTATTTGACATACTATGCTTGCCACCTGATATTTGACATGCTATGCTTGCCACCTGATATATATAACACCGATACTTACCATGATATACATGACTTCTGATACCTGGCACCTGACTCCTGTATTACCTGGCATATGCATGATTATTATTACCAGACATCTGGTAATCCTGTACTCCTGTACTCCTGTATTCCTGTACTCCTGTATTCATGTACTCTTGTATTTCCTGTACTCATGCTCTTGTTAATAGCACAGTCAGACCGGCGTCCGGCAGAACATGCCTGGTGTCGGGATGACGAGGATGTATCCCACAATCGTGCTAGCGTCCGGCGGTTCCTGAATGGAACTAAGTGCCACACGGAGCAAAGTGCCACGCCATACACATGGTGGGGGCCACCTCTTGAATCCGTGGGGGCCACCTCTAGAATCCATTCCCCATGCAGAGCAAAGTGCCACACAGAGCAAAGTGCCACACCACACACGTGGTGGGGGCCACCACCTCTTGAATCTGTGGGGGCCACCTCTTGAATCTGCGGGGCTACCTCCTGTATCTACCCTCAGAGCAAAGTGCCACATGGAGCAAAGTGCCACATCACACACGTGGTGGGGGCCACCTCTTGAATCCATAGGGGGCCACCTCTTGAATCTGAAGGGCTACTTTCTCCCTCCTGCCTGTACCGCCTGGTGTTAGTGTGATAAACATCCTCAGTGCCATTAACACACACATACCTGTACAATGATGACTCCTGGACCATGTGTTATTTGGTCTCTCCCCTGTTCGAATAATGGTACCCGCGTATCAGAGTTCGGATGAGTTCTACTGGAAGTGCGGGCTCCAGCGTGAACTGTCGGTGTTGTGGGACGCCGATGGGAAAGGGACAAGAATAACATAAGAACATAAGAAACAGTAATAATATTAGGAACGTGTGATATTTGGTCTCTCCTTTGTTCGGGTCCTGGTACTCACATATCAGACCCGGATAAGTTCTACAGAGTGCGAACTCTAGTATGGACTATCGGTGATGTGAGACGCTGGTAGGGAGGCGATTAAAATATCAAACGGTACTAATTATTATTATTGGATCAATTAAAATGCAACACCTGTGTATTCTCCAGTTACAGTATTATGCCCTGAGTTGACACCCTATTTTATAACACATGACCTCTGTGATACTATGGTTGCTCCAGACACACTCTAGTTCTGTTACCCTGAGGGCAACTAAGTTGTATAAATTCAGATGATGGTGACATCGGATATGTGGTATATAGATGAGGGTTTCCTTGTTTGGATTATCCCCTTGACGTATCACCCCATGAATCCATAATCTGGGCTTATACAACTAGAATTGTCCATACTTATTTATCGCGTGTTTAGTGTATTTATCACATGTTGTCATATCTTATCACATGATTACGTGTACCTATACTCTCTATACCGCTTTTCATGCATGTTTTCCGATTCAGATTTACTGATATACATGTATTTGCTTGATCTCGGATTTACTATCATTTTCCTTTTAATACTTGTCATTTCTTGTCTGCATGCCTGGACCACATCACTTGATCATGTACACGTGTGCCTGTTATGCACGCCATCTGGCTTCATTCTTTGTACTCGCTGGGGTTGCTAACAACCCTGGATTCTCATGTCCAGTTCCTAGAGTCTGGACCGTGGCGGCCTTGCTGTACTTGATCAGAGTGGCGCAGCGGGAGCGTGGATTATCAGTGGCCCATCCGGACTCTCCTTCTTCTAGCCTCTCCTCGATCGGCTCGCGAGATTCTCATCTTGCCACTCGTGAGTACTTTTCCAGTATTTCATATTGTGCATCCTGCTTTTATGCTTCCTAGTGATCATGTATTCTTGAGATATTATATCATACCTTGTGATAACTGTATACTGGTGTTATTATTGCTGGATTGTATATTACCACTATGCTTCCGTACTCTGACCCCTGCCTGTATTGATGCTTAGCGTATATACGTTAGGGTATTTTCGACCTTCGTATATACGTCGCAGTAACGTCTCCGCACCCTCCGGATCGGGGCGTTACACATCTCCTCCTCTCCCTACAGTTCTCCACCTCGGTGAAAATTTCTCAAAGCTGAGCCGAACTCCAATGAACACCTAGCGAAATCGACACACACGATTTCGGCGAAATCGACACGATCTCGGTTTAAGCGCTCCGAACGAAATCGACACACGATCTCGGCGAAATTGACACATGATCTCACTTGGCCAACGACGAAACTTGTTCCTTTAAAAACGAATCACCAGCACACTTGCAATTGATTTTCACTAATCTCACCAGATCCAAATTGAGTTTGTCGTCGCCACCTGCAACTCTCACTAAGCTCCAATATCAATTGTAAGCTTCCAACTTTAGCTCAGCTATCCAAACGGAATGCACCATACACGCCGATCACTTCACCTGAAGAGAAATAATATCATATGAGCCGACTAACGAATGTGTCTCCAACTCAGCAACTTAATAAAACTCTATTCCAAATGACCTCAAGAAGAACCCATCACGAGCCAACACTGATTCTCCAACTGACTAGCTCTTTTAAGTTCATATGTCTTCAAGACAGTCCAACCAAATTTGAGTAGAGCACACCAAACACCATTATCGGCTTCAGCAAACTGGATGCACACCCCCTTATGCAAGCTCAACTATCTTCACACCAGAAGATTAAACATTCATCGAGATCTCAATACTTCACCTTTACGCGAAGTCCAACTATCCACCTCTACGTGAAGTGCCAATCAGTTTCTCAAGAACCCAAAAGCACCATATAGCTACATACGGGTTGCATCACCAAATGATTGCGCTTTTACGGCTGCCTACATACCTTACCCAAGGGATCAAGTCAATCATAGTTCATTGAAATGAGCTCTATCAAGCTCAACCACTTGTGACAGAATCTATAGCGTAAACTAACCCAGCTGAGCCACTTGAATCTCCTTACTACCGTCATGGAGAACAATGACCTTCAACTTGAGCTTGTCGCGATCACAAACCTGAGATTCATGCTTCTTCACCTATTTTCGTAGTTTTATATTAGTTCTAGTTGTTGTAAATAATTTGACATTCTCATCAATGTCTTCACCCTGTTCAGCATCAAAACTTGCTACATGATCTTCACCTGGTGTCACGCCTGGTGAAATCTTCACTGATACCGAACCAACTGGAGGTGGTGGAATAACATCAACCTTTACCCGCAGTGATACATCCTTGGTCTTCATCCTCTTCACCTGTTGAGAGACGGTAGACTTTAACAATGAAGTCTCATCAAATGTGACACGCTGACTCAACACATTCTTCTTATTTTTGAGGTATCATAACCTGTAACCTTTTCATATTTCTTTTGACACTTAAAGACACAAACTTCTTTGCTCGCGAATTCACCTTACCATCTTTGGCACTAAAGTAGGTCAGACTTCCAAGTACCTTCAACAAATCATGATTTTGAATAGCTTTTTCAGACCAAACTTTCAGAGGAGTTTTACCTCCTATCACAGTCGATTATAATCCATTTATGAGATGGCTAGTATAAATAATCGCCTCAACCCAAAAAGATTTGTCTTATTATGCATTAGACAACAAACACCGAGCCTTCTTCAGCAAGGAATAATTTATCTTCTTAGGCAACCCATGTAATCCATTTGTGAAGCGAGTACCAATACCAGTGTTCTGTCCAAATTGTAGGAATTGGTTCTTGTATCTTTCAACATTACCAATTTGTAATTTCCTTGATCTTCCTTCTAGTTTGCTTCTCCATCACATCCTTTCACTTCACCAACATACCTAGGGGTTCATACCTTTGTCTCATGGGATATATCCAACATAGTACCTATGACCTCCAAGCGATGCAGTCTTAGCATGTGTCCAAATACTTACGTGAATACTGTAACCCTCTGATCCCTGATGTACGTATCACAGTGTCATTACTCGATACGGCGTACAAAGTTAATTTGACCCCGATTTCAATTTCAGATATTATTTTCTAATATTTTGGAATTTTCAGATTTTTTTGAAATTTTTTTTCTGAATTATTTTGGAAACTCTCCGTAGTGTCGACCGATATCGATAATCGGCTCTACGATTTTTAATTCACAAACGGAGTAGAATTTTGAAAATCTGCTTTCACATTGTGTCTTAAAATCATACTTTCTACATTAGGATATTTTTGGAGATTTTTTCTGAATTTATGAAAAATTTGGCCAAACCGGTGTCGCCCGGTACTAGCGAAACCTTTCAGGATTTTTAACTTGCAAATCGGACTTTCTTCAAACCGTTTTCATATTATTTCTCAGGCTAATATTCTCTATTTTACAGAATTTTTGGGAACCCTTTGGAGCTAGTCCAATATTGGCCCAATAAAAATAATAATAAAATATTATTTTTAATCTATCCTTTTCTTTTCTTCTCCTTTCTCCCGAATCCTCCTCCACCGCCGTTCTTTCTACCGCCTTAACCCAACCGCCTCAACTGTCTTTTCTCTTAAAATCTCTCTCCCTCCCTCTCTCTCTTTCTTCCCTCTCACTCACTCTCTCTTTCTCACTGTATTCTCTCCCTCACTCTCACTATTCCAGGCCAGGGGTGGGCTGACCCACGCCCGCGGCTAGGCCACCCCGGCCAAACGTCGCCGGTGGCCGGCGCCCCGGCCAGGCGCCACGGCGTCCCCAGCTCGGGCGCCACCCTCTCCCTCTTCTTCTTCTTCTTCTTCTTTTCTTTTTCTTCTCCTTCTTCTTCTACTGTAAACTCCTCTCCCCCTCTCTTGCTCTATCTCTCTCTCTCACACACTCTCTCACTCCTCTTCTCCCTCCCCTTGTCGCCGACCGCGACCGCGACCGGCTACGGCCGCGGAGGGCGCCGTCTGCTTGAGCTGCGGCGTGCGCCACCGGCCAACCCAGCCGGCGGCCAGCTGATGGGCGACAGCAGCAGCGAGCTGCTGCTGGCTATTGATTTGGTTCGGGTGTGAACCCGAATCCTATAACCTTATTGGGTTGGTACCCGTTAACCCAAAGTACCCAATATCCATTTAACTTAAATTATGGGTTTGGGTATTGGATCCAAACCCGACCCATTATCTTAACAAACCCGCATCCAAAACCCAATAAAGGTAAAACTACAAAAAACCCCTCATAATTTGTAAGATTTGCATTTGAGATATCTTTATTATTACATATTTAACTCATTTCTATTCCTTTTAGTGTTCGGGCGATATCTGGAACATCCGGTGTCCGATTTGGATGATTCTGGAACCGTTGCGATCGTGGAAAGAGAGCAGCCTTCCCATTGCCAGTTTGTGAGTGTTTTTCTTTATGAATTATATTTATCATGTTTAGTGACCTTGATTGGTTGCCTTATTTAATAAAACTTGATTATCAGAAATCATTATTATTATTGTTTAATAAAATGTAATTGTTGGTAAATCCCTGTAATTAAACCATACATGATTGTTATTGAAATATAATGAAATCATACATGATTGTTATCATACTTTATTTTCTTACCTGATTTATTATAAAATGTATGGATATATATATATATATATATATATATATATATATATATATATATATATATATATATATATATATATATATATATATATATATATATATATGAATGATTGTTTAGTTATCGAGATCCAGAAGTTAACAATTGTCACAAGTAAAGTAGCCAATAAATTGATAATTAAAATAGATAATTATGTATATATAATAATTTGGTGGCACCTATCGTATTCAGAATATAGGAATCGTTATTCTTACTAACAGTAGTTGACACTCGAGTAGATGCTATTTCCCCCAGACGCTAACATTAGTGTTCACACCATGACTTGGATATCTTGTCACACGGGACACTGTTATCTCATGTACATGTATCACCGTTACACAGATCCTCTTATACGCAACACTATTATTTCTTATTCATGTCCCACCGGTACATAGATACACCAATTCACTAGATATTGTCATTTCATATATTGGTATCATCGTTACATGGCTGCTCGGTCTACAGTTATATCATGTTTACTCATCACTGTTACATATATCCACCGGTATTCATGCATGCATTGTTCCTATATTTTTGTCATATGGATCACCGTTCATATTACATGTATTATTGTTCCATATTCTCCCCGTATTCCTATTACATGATTGTTTCCTGTTACTGATATTGATATTCCCGTTACTGAATACGTGAGCTGTTGATATGTAATGTGTGGAACTAAGTGCGCGTGGATCCAAGCCACGGGGGCTACCTCTAGAATCCCACATCTATTGTTTCTCGTTTCCCGTTATCTTGTTTCATGCTATCAATAGAGTTCATGTCATGTTATCGTGTTACATGTACCATATCCTGTACTTGTTCCTAATATACTGTACAGTGAAAGATAATAAAGAGAACTTGGGTATGGGGGAGACTTGACCGTTGATTAGGTTTTGTCGGGTGGATGTCTGGATCCATTGTTAATCCCATTGCAGGGGACGTGGTAGGGCTGGCTACAGTTTGTATTGTATTGTTTCTTGCTTCTGCCCTAGCGGGCAGCCCTGGTCTCAGCAGCCAGGGGTTCGTTTAAGACCGTTGTCCCGGGTATACACGGGATACACCCACCTGACTAGAGCTCCTTGACTATTGGGTTTCCAATGAACATAATAAAATGGTATACACAATAGTGACGTCGGGAACACTTGTTATTTGGTCACTCTCTCGTTTGGATAATGGTACCCGTATGTCATGTTCGGATGAGTTCGACTGGAGTGCGGGCTTCAGTATGAACTGCCAGTGGTATGGGACAGTGGAAGAGATTGATTAAAATACCAGGTGGTACTGATTGTTATTATTGTATAAATCACATGACATGCTCGACTCATGTATATTATTGTCCCTTCATATTTGTTACTATTCCTGATGTGTTATCCACTATCATGTCACCTGTATACCTTGTTACACTTCCTGATATTCGTTACACTCCATGTGGTAACATACGATTCATGTACATGTATACCCTGCATTGTATAATTCTGCTTAATGTATACCTTGCATACATCATTTTGTATATACACAACACAGTAGTATGATTATATTGCATGCTGCACATCTGCATGTTCATTTCTATCACTCACCACTATACAACATATTATATAAAACTAGAGACTACGGCATGACTCGATGATAACATGCTAGGTGGCGATGGTATTAAAATATGATATTGTTATATTTCTACTGATTCTTAAATTCCTATTATATGATCTTGCTGATACATAACCACGTATTATATATTATTATCGTGCTTGTATGACTATAGTACATATTACTACTACTGCCTCCTTCATTTTACCACTCACTAGATCGCTTTCTGACGACCCTGTGTTTCGTGCCTAGGTTGGAGATCTGAGATCGTATTGTCAGATAGTCCATTAGATTCACATAGGAGACTCATCATCGAGACCATTCATAGGTATCTCTGTGATTTGTTTCTGTTGTCTTATTTATCCCTGTTTTCCTATCTGTTATGATCACTAACCTCTTTCTGCAGGTATTCTTATACTTATTTCCTACTGGAACTCTTATATATATGGAGGTGATTCCTGTACTGAGGCTTAGCGTACGTACGTGAGGGTTTTCCGCCCTGCGTATGTACGTCACCATAACGTCCCCGTACCTGCGGGATCGAGGCGTTACAAATACAATCAAGAAGACCTTCAGAATGGTGAGTAGCAGTGCTGAATTTCACCTTCTTCTTATTCAGAACGCCGTGTTTACCCAATTTCATATTGTAGGTACCTTCCAATGATCCTTTCTTTGTTGGAGCTTATAAAGACTTTTCTCCTCTGTGTTCGAGCCTCATCTACCAGACCTGTGTGAAAACATCATCTGAAGAAATAGAAGTCCCCACCTGACCTATAACTAGTAAAGATTGTTTCGGCGGACGCCCTTCATAACCACCATTGAGCCTTTGGTCATTTTGAGAACACCATCTCGTATGAATACCATAAGACCCAACGTTTTCAAAACACCAACAGAGATAATATTCCTTTTGAGTTGAGGTACATATCTAACTTCCTTCAATTCTCGTACTATCCCATCAAACTCTTGATACAGACTGTACTTATCCCTTCCACGTTACACGGATGATCATCACCCATGACGGCGAAACATCGATCTAGCTTTCATCTCCTCTCTCTCTACATCTAAATGGAGAGATTTCACGCGTACAATCTAAGGACGCTATGCCATCAAACATGGAGAATGACGAGTCTCCTTTCTATGAGTTTGATGGATTGTTGAAGACAACGGGACTGTTTGTTTCGCGTAAAAGATCGTATTTCATAGATGACTTATAACAAAATTACAACTACAGTATTTGTTTGGACCGTAATTCATAAAAAAACTTATGTATCCCAACTATCACTCACTTGCAACCCAATTACCACTCACTTACAACTCATTTACAGTTAATTTTGTGGTCATGCAAATTTGTATTTTTTTAATATTTAGTATTTTTAATATTTACAATATTTAAAAATTTTAAAATCACTAAATAGTAATTTGTGGTCAACTTTTCCACTTACGACTTACACATTATAACAACCAAACATCGTAAATTACAAAACACTTTCCAATTTACAACTTTTTTTGCCAACCGAACACCGTAAAAGTTATATGTATGCAACTCATTTATAACTGTAAAAGAGTTTACCAATTACGACTTACGACCAACTACGATAATCAAACACACCCAACATAGATTTCCTGCCACTAACGACCTAAGCCAATTAAATCCAAACGGGATTCACAACACTACATTTTATCATAAGTTCAGAGTAAATCATCTGAAAGAAAAATCTCATTTCCTACTCCATACTGCATTCAAGGGACTAGGTAGTGATTTCATAATTATTTTCTACACCTAACACTTGAATCTTCCAAACAAACACCCACCGAAGCAATCGAAGGCCTATTAGGCACTCACCCTTCGAAATGGCAAGTGGGTTTAACTAAGGGCCTGTTTGGTTGTGAAACCAAATACGAAAACTCTGAGCCCAGTCAGAATTCTTATCCCTGAGTTGAACAACTTGACAACCCTATGACATTTTATCAGAAATCCAACTGGTTTCGGACCAGTGTGGTTTGGAAACAAATTGAGGAAAACAATGACATTTTGGGGGACGCCACGAGTTTTTTCGAGCGGGGCAATCAGACAAGTTTTAGCCAAAAATCAAGATACCTGACACCCCGTCCTTGATACAGCAACTTTTCCAACTAGCTTTCTTGCAAACAACACCCCCTAAAGCGAATCTCTCTATTTGCAACGGGTGAAATTCTTTTTCCAATTCAAGCTGTACTAGCACACTATTACAAACTTATTATGCGATATTTCTAATTCATAACCCCCTACAACTAAGATTTGTAAGACAATAATTTTCCTCTCTAGATAACTTCTTTTATAATCTTTTTGGCGTCGAATGGATGTAAGCTTATGGAAATAAAAAAGAACAAAGTCCCAAATCCTATTGAATTTTGAAAGATTTCGAGTCCAATTGGCTCAAATAGCCAGATGGCACTCCTGCAATTTCGTGTCAACTCGGGCACCAATTTCGCACGATCCCCTTTAAACCCAAACCCCTTCCGACAATTTATTTCGTTTTTCGAATTTTAGGGCATAGTAAAACATTTCTACCCTTTTAAAACAAATTTAATTTCTTTTCCGCTTAGCGTCAGGGTAACGCGAAGCTGTTACAACCACCCCAATCCTTATACCTCCACCCCACCTCACATATCAAGCTGTGGCGTACACGGGTGAGGCACACGGGATACAATCCGGTGTGAGGATATCGTCACGCCCGATGAGTGCTATGGCGTTTCCGAAATTGTTGGCCGAGTCTGGGCCCAGTTTGGGGCTGTTTAAACCCTCAAACTCAAACCATCGCCCTTTTTAAATGCCCCCTAATTCTATTTTTCTCTCTAATTTCTTTTCCAGTCTTCGTGCTTTCTCGCGACCACCGCAATCTCGAGAGCCAGAGAGAGAGAGAAAAGAGAGGGAAAAGGGGGAGCTTAGAGGGAGAACCTAACCCCCCCGTCACTTCGAATTTCAAAGAGAAGAGAGAGGAAGCTAGGGTTTCGTCGTGACTCGCTCGGTCGCACGCTCGTACTGTTTCGCTAGGTTTTTTTTTTTCGTACTGAGTCTGATCGGTCATGGCGGAAAAGCTTCGGGATCTAAGCCAGCCGATCAACGTCCCCCTCCTCGATGCCACGGTTGCTGCTTTCTATGGGACGGGATCCAAAGAGGAGGTGAAATCACTTTTTCTTTTTTTTTTTTTAAAACTCTCCCCGTCTCTACATCCTCTCGATGTTTGGCTGGAATAGAAATCGTTGGCATTAACTGATTTCAGTGTGTGAGTTTATCTAGTGGATGTGTTTTAGTTGGTTATTTTTAGAGGAAAAAATTGCATTTTTTGTTTGATTAGGTTGACCTTGCTCGACATTAGAGTCAGAATTTAGGAAGTAGGGAAAAAAAATCGGTGGGGGAAAGGGTACACTTTGTTTGAATAGCTTTGGCATTAGTTAGTTCTATTGTAAGAGTTTGATCATAAGCTTCTTAGTCTTCTAATACCCATATTTGTGTTTTGTTTATATTTGGTGCATTATTGTTGTTTTGAGTAGATTGGCGTTGGTCTTTGCTTAATGTGAGAATTTGGTCATACATTGTCCTGACTGAGAGATAATGCGGGAAAAGAGTGTTTTTTAGTGTAAGAGTTTGAGTTTAGATGTTGTCTTAATCTCATTATGGCTCCCTTGGCCCTTTTTTTTTTTTTTTTTTGTTTTGATAGGTTGGCATTGGTCATGTTTAGTGGGAGAATTTGATCGAACTTTTGTTACCTTCTGAGATGAGATGAATGTTTATGTCTTTATGAAGAATCTGTGATAGTGTTTTAATTTGTGTTGCTTGAGACTGATAAAGTTTTACTTCGCATATTCAAAACCGACTGAAGGGAGGTTTTCTCCTGTGACTCTTTCACAAGCTTTGTCTGCCCATCTGTCCTTCCGCGAGAGAGAGCCAGAGCAGCGAGAGAGAGAGAGAGGGGAGAGAGAGAGCGCCAGTCACTTATGGTTCAAAGTCGCGGTCTCGGCCGCTGACTTGGAGGGTACCGTTTCACATCGGTTTCGAGGTCGCGGAGCGAACTAGGGTGATACACACAAAACACTACATAGAGAGCTCAAATTTTTTTGAAAAATATCACGACAAATCCTAAAAAATGTAGACATCAAAATTTGTATCACATGTTCAAATAAATTTACTTTGAGGGGTAATTGGTGTGTAACAACCCGTTCGCAGAATATGTTTTCGGAATATGTATCACGTGTCCAAAATCACGACTCGGATTTGGCTTATTTCAGTTTTATATGTTATTTTTTTACTATTTTAGATTTTTCATAATTTTCTGGAGTTTTTCTGATTTAGTTTGCAAATTTTCTAAAATCGGTGGCGATCAGTACCGTCGATCAATTTCAGGATTTTTAATTTGCAAATGGGATTGAATTTCTTGAATCTGACTTCACATTATTCCTCAGGATGATATTTTCTACTTTTGAGAATTTTTGGAGATTTTTCTGAATTAGTTTAAATTTGCGAAATATACTATTTTTTTTATTATTTTTCCAATCTCTTTCTTTCTCCCCTCTTTTTTTCTTTTCTTCCCCCGGGTTGAGCCCACTGCTCCCCTCCCTTAAATATCTCTTTCCCTCTCTCACCTCTCTCTCTCTCTTCATATTTCCCCCACTCTCTCCACACTCTCCCTCTCCCGATCTCTCTGTTTCTTTCCCCTCCCTTTCCCACCTCTCTCCCGCCTCTTTCTGTCACAACCTTTCCCTCTCCCGCCTCTTCCTCTCCCCCTCCCTCTTCTGATCTCCCTCAGATCGAGATCAGAGAAAGGCGGGAGAGGGAAGAGCAGGCAACGAGCAGGAGGCGAGGCGACACGACGGCGAGGAGGAGATAACAACGAGGGAGAGATGACGACGAGCAGTTGTAAGTTTTTTTTTTAACCTTCATCACGAGTTTCGACTCAGACAATTCGGCCGAGTCAACCATGGAGGGAGGGAGACGAGAACGAGCAGTAAGTTTTTTTTAACCTTCATCACGAGTTTCGACTTGGACAATTCGGGCGAGTCAACCGATTCCATGGTTGACTCGGCTGATATAACCAAGTCAACTCAGATTTTATCCGAGTCGCGAAGAATTGGTGAAAAATGTTGGATCAGGGAGCGGTTTCGTCTCGGTCGACGTCGTTCCGGTTCCGACTCGGCCGAGACTTTGAACCCCCTTCACCTCTCTTCCCTCTCACCTTCCTTTTCTTCCTCATCCTCCTCCCAGTAAAATCAAAGCCTTCTCCCCACCTTCTTCTTCCTCCCTCCCCTTTTCTTCCTCCTTCGCTATCCTTCTCCGTCGCTCAGTTGGTCAGTTTTCACCGCCGACAGAGCGGTATACTAGTACTAACTATTTAACTCTTTATGGGTTCTTATTAGTGGCTTGATAACTGGTTACTGTTTAGATAAGAAAAAGACTTTTTACATTGTTTACTATTTATTTATGGATGCTTTCATTCTTCGGAATGGTATATGCTGGCAGATTTCTTGCTCAGTTGCTTGGCTTTGCAAGAGTATGTCTATTTTTCGTGCTGAAAATAAAACTTATTTATGGATCACTGTTCTTGGTTTCTTTTGTTCTCTTTTCCCTATTATAAAATTTCTTTACCATGATATGAAATGGATGAATTCAATTGGCCTTCCTCCTTTATTGTTGGCAGAGGGCAGCAGCAGATCAGATATTGCGGGAATTGCAGAGCAACCCAGATACATGGTTGCAAGCAGTCCATATTCTACAGAACTCTCAGAACTTGAACACAAAGTTCTTTACCCTTCAGGTGAGTGAAGCTGTTGTATGTTTCCCTGAATTTAAATTTGTTTCAAAATTTATTTGTAGAGATTAATAGATGGTGTCCAGTATATCATCAAATTGATTGGATTAGAAAATCTGATTGCAACACTAACCATGTGAACTTTAGCATGCAATTCTAACTGTTAAACCTAAGTAGATTTCAGGTTAGAAAATCGAAATCACGGATTGTCATGACCCCATTTCACTTTCTCCGAGCTCATCATTAACCAGGAACATTGAGAGGTGTTTTTCATAGACCCTGACACCAAATTACGGATTTTATTTGTTAGAGTTTGAATAAATTTTGTCCCATGTTAGCTGATAGCCTGATATCTTCTAGATGAATATCCTATTTGATAATGTTGGTGTGCCCTTTTTTTTAATAAAAAAAGTTCAATTGAATGCACTGATAATGAGTAAGTTCCATTTGCAAAATGTGGCCTTTCCGTCTGTTTCAAAATGCAAAATTAGGCAGCTGGTTCCTGGAGATATTCTGATTGATTTAACTATTTCTATTGATTTAGTTCTTTAGTTTTCACATACTAATAACAGCTTTTTATTGCTCATTCATTTAGTGGTATAGTGATTATTGTGAAAAGGTTGAGTACGAGAAAGCTAAAGAAGACATATTAACAACCATCTTTTCAATGGTTCTAATTGGATTTATACATGGGTGGGCTCTGTGGCCCTGGATGAACGGATTTCTAGTCAGATCACTTATACTCTACGTTTAGCTTATCGATGTTAAGTATGATGAAATACAATGCAGTGTACCTGAAAATACAATATGAAGAATTTCCTGTAATTCTTTTCATCATTATTTCCTGACCCTCTTTGGTTTCTATTTTTACCTCCATATGTAAGAGGGAAATGTCTTCTGTACTTTGTTTGTGCTTTTGCCACCTTTGACCTTTGCACGCTATCTTTCCCTAGGTATTAGAAGGTGTTATCAAGTATAGATGGAATGCTTTGCCAGTTGAACAGCGAGATGGGATGAAAAACTACATGTCTGATGTTATTGTACAGGTATAGAGTTGTTCCTTTTAATACTATATACGCATTTTACAGTTCCCATTTTGTTATAAATTTCTAATTGTATTTTGTCCATGTATCTGTTCATCAATCTGGTCAGCTTTCAAGTGATGAAGCCTCTTTTCGTCGGGAAAGGTTATATGTCAACAAGCTGAACATTATATTAGTTCAGGTAATCCTCAAGCCCACTATTTTGCAATTTAGGGTTGTTTGTAATATCTGTCTTCCTTTCCTTTGTGTTCAAACTTGTCAGGAAGTTTCTCTTTTCAAACTTTTCTACCTAGTCCTCGAAGTTTTGCTATATTTAATTATCTGTTAATTGAAGTATACATGCTATTTCAAGTTGTTCAGCTCCTTAACAACCTGTTACTAGTATTCCATATGATATCTTACACCAATAGAGTCATTAATGCTTACTTTTGTGAATGAACAGATTTTAAAGCATGAGTGGCCAGCTAGATGGAAAAGCTTCATTCCTGATCTTGTTTCAGCGGCTAGGACTAGTGAGACAATCTGTGAAAATTGCATGGCCATATTAAAGGTAGCTGTATATTCTTTTGGGGAGTTCTCCAACTTGTTTAGATAACAGTATTCTGATTTAAGTCGTATTCCCAGCTTCTCAGCGAAGAAGTTTTTGATTTTTCAAGGGGAGAGATGACACAACAGAAAATCAAGGAACTGAAACAGACATTAAACAGGTAAACAGCTTTAAGTTTTTTTTTTTAAAGTTAACACTTCAATCAACAAGGTTATCTCCCACCTGAGTCCTTCTGGTTGGGATGGTGAACCTGATATTAGATATTTACATATGTGTACATATGTATTGTATGCCCGTGATATTTCCATATATGTACATATATATTTTACGAACACGTGTTTTTTTATTTTATGATTGCCATCTTTTTAGGAATATGAATAAAGATATTGTCAGGTTTTGGATTTAATATGAGGATAATCAGATGTCTCAGAATTGGACTTAGAAACTAGAGGGGATGTTCTCTACTTTGGGGTTGTTTGTTTGAACGTAAAAGCCGTAAAAGGCCGTAATTCGTAAATGACTTACAATCCAATTACAATTACGGCATTTGTTTGGACCGTAATTCGTAAAAGACTTACGCAACCCAACTACCACTCACTTGCAACCCAATTACCACTCATTTATAGCCCACTTACAGTTAATTTTGTGGTCATGTAAATTTGTATTATTTTCTATGTTAATATTAATTTTTAACATTTAGCATTTTTAGTATTTATTTGCAATATTAAAAATTTCTAAATCACTAAATAGTTAATTTTGTGGTCAACTTTTCACTTACGACTTACACATTACGACAACCAAACACCGTAAAATAGAATACACTTTCTCACTTACAGCTTTATATTATCAACCAAACACTGTAAAACTTACATGTAACTCATTTACAACTGTAAAAGAATTTACCAATTACGACTTACAGATTACAACCAATTATGACAACCATACATATCCTTTGTGTAAAAAAAAAATTAGTGTGATTTTTTACTCCTAATCATGCAGTAGAATGGTCTTTGTATATTCCATCACAATTGGATTTGCTTGGCTTTGAGGTTATGTATGTGATATGAAACTAGATACGTGACTAGTTATCCCTATTTGCAAAATGCAAACATAAAGTTACATTTATCCGTATTAGATAGTTATTTACTTAAATATACATATTTTGGCAAAAGAAAATATTGAAACACATTTCTGCTTATATTCTTTTGTACATGGAATCATATTTCTCCTGGTATTCTTTTAGCACTTGGATTAGATCCATGCTCTCTTGGATTAGATCCACGCTCTTGTTATTATAATATTATTACACGAATCTTGCCATGAGGGTAGAATCTTGTTGGACTTTAACAAGCTGATTTATATAAATTTCTTTATTTAAACTACACATGTAGTGAATATGGATATTTGCTAAAATAGGGATGCAGAATCTAATTCAGTTATGCATGCTTGCGTGCGCTTAGATCCCATGCATTCAGATTTCTAGATGCACAACACACTCTAATCCCCAGCGAGAAGTAAAAAAGAGTAAAAAAATAAATAAAAAGGAAATAGGACGACTCTCACATTCTTCTTTTTGTTGTTATTTTGATGTGATTGTTAATATAATCATTTGTTACTTGGTAACTTGGATTATTTTCTTATATGTAGTGGGTTTATGGTCGACATCAACAAGCAAAGTCTTTATGCAGTCTAAAGACATCATATGATCAAAATAAAATTCAATAGGATAGCACAAGTAAAAACAATTAACTTGATATGAATTGCAGAAATAATAATGATCTGAATATTGGCCTGTGGAATCTGGTATACACCAATTCCCATGTTTGTGTTCTTCCTGCTTGTGCAAGGGAAAGTTAATTATTTAGTTTGATGCAACAAATTTCTTTGTTTATTTTGTTATCCTGTCACTCTTTATGCATTCAGTATATAACTGATTTGACTATTTTATACTCTTTCCACATTTTTTGCGCAGATACATACACACATGCATATTATTATTTATTTGTGTGTTTATGTGTCTATTTATAACCCTTTAAGGCTTACAAAAACTTTGCTTGCAAACAGTGAGTTTCAACTCATTCATGAGTTATGCTTATATGTGCTGTCGGCATCTCAAAGAACAGAGCTTATACGGGCTACTTTGGCAACTCTTCATGCTTTCTTGTCATGGATTCCTCTAGGCTACATATTTGAATCTCCACTGGTTTGTTCTTTCTACAAAATTGCACTTGAGATATGTTGTAACTTTGTTGCCTGGTGTTTTGTTCGAACTTACACCCTATTTCATTTGTTATTGCTATCGTAGCTGGAGACGCTCCAGAAATTTTTTCCAGTGACATCATACAGGAATCTCACGCTTCAGTGTTTAACAGAGGTAAATTTCTGTTGCCTTGATTTCTACTACCTTTGGTTAATTGCCAATTAATATTTTTTTATCGCTCAGCATAAATACTGTGTAAGTTCTGCTAAATAAATGTTACCTGATAATAACAAACATTTTTCTTTATTGTAGTGTTTAGATTTGCATGCCTCTTCTCTTGGATTTGCCATGTCTGTTTGGTTTTATATTCCAATTTTGGTACATGTGTTGCAAAATCGTTGAACTGTTCATCCCATACTGCTCTGACTTTGTATCATGCCATTACAGGTTGCCACACTGCAGTTTGGTGACTTTTATGACATGCAGTATGTTAAGATGTACACCATTTTCATGGTGCAGTTGCAGGTGTGTTCACAGCAATCCTCTGTTACATATTTTATAACTCCTTTAGTCTGAGCTCTGTTCAAGCTATTGCCTCTCAGCTTGCTGATTCATGCCTCTTCTTTTAACTTTTTGTTACTTTGACATGCTCAACTTCTATTGATGTTTAGACTATTTTGCCGCCTGGAACAAATATCCCTGATGCTTATGCAAATGGTTCCAGTGAAGAACAGGTACAGATTCTCTATCTACATGAATACTGTTACAACTTTGATCTTTTTCAATGTTGGATTTTCAATTATGTAACTCCTTTACCCTCCACCCACGAAATTATCTGAGTTACGCCCACAAATGAAATGGACATTTATTTACCTCTCAATTTTTTGGGGGGTGTATTACCACCCCCCAGCCCTGATGACTCGCTCATCCTTCTCTCTTTTTTGACAGGCATTTATCCAAAATCTTGCACTGTTTTTCACTTCATTTTACAAGGTATTGTTTCTCTTCTTGTTTCTAGCCCCCAAATATGGCTTCATGCTTGGAATCCATATTGTGAATAATGTGATGAATGATTTATAGTTCTGATAAAAACTTTTAACTCTGTGGAAGTGGGCGGTGGCTATAGATGTTTCTTGACTATTTTTGAGCTTGATTGAAGTTTAAATGTTTGTTAATAATTGCCTTCCATGTCTACTGCATAAATATGACTTTGGCCATGTATGGTGGTATGGACTTTGAGGTTGGAACTGCCCTACCTGTTCATTTAATTTTGTGAAGTTGATGAAGCCTCATTTGTGCAGTCTCATATTCGCATATTGGAGACCACTCCTGAGAACAGATCTGCACTACTACTGGGTCTTGAATATTTGACTGGAATTTCCTATGTTGATGACACTGAGGTTTTTAAGGTATAATTTTGCTGCCTATTTCTCAAAGATATTATTGCAGTAATTGACCACTTCTGAATGCGGTTTATATGTAATGGATTTGAAGGTTTGTCTGGACTATTGGAACATATTAGTACTAGAGCTTTTTGAGGCTCACCACAATTTGGATTCTCCTGTAGCAACTGCTGGCATGATGGGCTTTCAGGTAATATCAGGTTGATCAATGGCTATATTTATTAATAAAAGGATGCCTTGTCTTATCATTTATTTTGTTTATTTGAATTGTTGTTTTCTAATTGCAAAGCATGTACTTGGATGCTTTCATGTTCTTTTATTGTGAGCAAGCTGTTTAAAGCATTGTTGCTGCCATCAAATGGTGGTGCCATACAATAGTCAGGTGTATAAATTCTGTCAGTGACCTTGATCATTTCTTCTAAAAGTCATTGTAGTGTCTTGTGAGAAGTCTCCACTTGATGGTGGTTTTGCCGTAACATTGTTCCCTGATTGTCTCCAGCTTTAGGTTTTTTTGGGGCCCTGCGAGATGGTGACTATTTTATGCTGTGGTTATATCTAAATTCAGGCTCGCTTAAAAACTTAAAGTGGGAGTCTAAGAGCAGTAGTTTTAAACAACTAGCAAACACTGAAGCAGCATTTCTGGCAATGATTACTGGTAGTGACTAACCACACTTTCTGCCCTTCTTAAGAGTCCTAACTAGATCATGGCGTGTGCTTGTTCTTCATGGAGCCCTGTAGTTTGTCCTAATATAAGATGTTTGCAACCTCATCTTCAACATTCTATCAATATCATTATGAAGTTCTTGGCATCTCTAATTTTTTTGAAGAAGTCTTCTTTAAATTGATCCTCAACATGAACTCCTTCAGCTTCCTTCAGCTTCACTCTTAACATTTTTACTTGATTGGTGGATTCACCATACCCTAATCATTGCATATGGGGCATGTATTTGACCTTCTGAACTGATAACAACGCTGAGAAAGTTGGATGCCAGTATAGTTGTTTAGTTGGATGCTGGATGTGTTGGTACTATTGATAAAATTAATTTTTCTCAAAATGCACTAATACAATGCTCCCAGATTAGGGGTGAATCTTCAGTCTTCTTCTTTTTACGAAGATAATGGGGTTTCAACTATGGTTTCAAATATTGGCCGATTCCAATATATATCGGTAGAATCATATCGGGTTTTGAGGTGGCCGATATGATATTAGCACTATAATATCAGCCGATATCTGGTCCGAGATTGCCGATATGGTTGATATTGATAACCGTTATTGCCGATATTGATACTTAAAAGCATTGACCGGTACCGATACCAATACCGAGATTTTAAAACATGGTTTCAACACTAACTAATCTTTGTTAGCAAGACCAAATATGGAAACCTGATTCAAACACATCGGTGAATATGTTCTGAGCTCCAGATTTCATGGCGCCATCTAAAAGTGACACATACGAAATGCTAGATTACCTTGATGAATCTTATTATGATCCCTCTGTTGTCATAGTGATGATTTCATGATGATCTTTAATACCTAGTTTCTTGGTGCATATCTTGAAAAGAATTAAACTTGGATCTCATAGCCATGTTATAGAAGGTGATGACACCAGAGACCAGCGAATCAGTTATCATATGCTTCAAACTTGTGTTAATCACGTTTGTGTCTGTGCATGTGTTGGATTTCATAACCATTGACAATGGGAGTTGATGACACCACAATCAATTAAACCATGTATCACATGCTTCAATCTTTTGTTCATCATGTTTTTTTTTCTCTTGTGTAATTGAGATTTTAGGTTGAACTGCAGTTGCTTGTGTAACCGGGATCTTTGCTTGTGTACTATAAGTACTGTTTATATATATAGTTTCTCGCAGTTTGAAGTTATTAAGTTGAATTACAGTTGTCTGTATAACTGAGATATCTTCTTTTGTCATGCTGTAACAATCTTTAGACTCCATTAATCCCTGGGATGGTTGATGGCCTTGGTTCACCACTTCTACAACGACGGCAGCTCTACTCGGGTCCAATGTCAAAGTTAAGAATGCTCATGATATGTCGGATGGCAAAGCCTGAAGAGGTTCTAATTGTGGAAGATGAAAATGGCAACATTGTCCGTGAAACTATGAAAGACAATGATGTTCTTGTTCAGTATAAGGTTTGTTCTGCTTCTCCTCCAGTGAACTTCAATTTTATTTTATATTTTTTTCTTAGTGTTGTCTGTGGCATTAGAGTTGATAATTATTATGTTGGAAACAATAGGTTTGTTGCATCAAGTAGACCACCCTGAATTAAGTATAAAACAGAAGTCATAATTAAATATGAAGAAACGACCTGATAAAATTATGGTTAGGCAAACTGCCCACCCAGAATTAAATGGTTCTCTTCAGCTTATTATTTTGTTGAATCACCAATGACAATCAGTGCTAGTTTATAGTTGTGTATAGATGCACGGTTGGGAACGTTGCCACATCCACAAATTGCTTAATGCAGTCGATGGCACATCTTACATTTTCATCACATAAGAGGAACAAATCTGCTAATTCATTATTTCCAGTTTCTAAGAGTGATTATGAAGTAAAGAAACAGGCCTAGAAGCTAAAAGAGGGAATCTTGGTAAATTGTGAGAAGTGAGTTTGTTGAAGTTCCCAGTATAGTAGATGCTGTCAGACGTATATTCATGCTCCATTTGTTGGAATCTTTTGATGTTATAGCAGTCTTCGATAATTTTGATGTGAGGGTTATCTTTTTGTTTCATTTAGTCATTGACAACTTCACTATTTTTTTGGATAAGAGTAGATGGAAACGGTGCTTTTTAGGAGTCCTGTTGAAACCAAGAAATATAGCCATGCCTGCCATTCACATTATAGTAGGTGGATGTTTTCCAAGGGACGTGATCCCTTTATCTGCAATCTTGAAGACTTCCAGCACTGAAGACTAATGTTGGTGAGCTCAAATAGTTTATGTGGGAGTCGATGAATAGTCTATGATCTTTTCTAGTTATGGAATTTTAAAAGACAAACATAATGCAATGTGTTTCACAGTGAATGACTGTAATTTTTTCACGAGTTCTGATGGCATCTTCTGTTGTTCCAACATTCCATTCTAATCTACGATTCTTTGGTGCAGATCATGAAGGAAACATTGATATATTTATCACACCTTGATCATGAGGATACTGAACAACAGGTATTTTCAACTAGAATTCTTGTTGTCAATTTTAGACCTTTCTATATCTAAAAAATTGTAGACCTTTTTTGGTGTGGTCTTGTGACAATTTGCTAACCATTTTATCCAATTTGGTACACATGTAGCTTGTAGCTTCCTTTTTTATGTTAGCTGATTCTTGAAGAATCAAATTTCAATTTACCTGATATGCATCTAGAATGGCACCGAGGATATCATGGAATTTCTAAGATCGAGTTGTTTAGATGTAGCTGTAGAGTCTCCAACCTTTTCTTTTCTATTATCTGGTCAGAGTAGAACATAGGAGTAGTTGTTGAACATATAAGGCGCACTTGCGTGCATTTTAATTTTAATTGTTTAATATGTTCTGCATGGAAGTTATGATTGTGTGTAGTCTTGTGTTGTTTTTTATTTAAAAATACTATATTCCAATTTAGTGATGTTAAGGCGCATGCATGCACCTTGCGCATCCAATTATTTATGTATGTATCAGTTATTTGTTTTAGTTTTTCAATAAAAGGCAAAAGATAGTATTTGAAATTTGAGGAGATTGTTGGAGCATATCAGATGGCGACTTTCTCTTAAACTCTTCAATTAGTTAGTTACTTAATTAAGAGTCATATTGTAATTACCTAATTAAGAGTCATATTACTGTATGTTATTAGCATTCGTACTTGTATTATGAGTTGTAATTATATTTGCCTATAAATAAGAGTATAGAGAGTAGTCATAAACTCTCTCAAATCTTTTCCTAAAAAATTCTGATACTTTCATTTGTCTTTATAGCTCGGAGTGCTTTAATTTCATTTGAATGTTTTGTATCATTTTTTTTCATACATTGTGCATTATCCTTGTGTTTGCCCCTTTTATTTGCTTTAGTTCACGGGAAATTGTGTGTGACTGTTGACTGTTATTCATTGTAGGAAATTATGGTTGACCTGTGGATTATTAATAAAATATTGTCTTCAAATGTTTGATGTGAGCTCTGAAGTGTACTTTCTCCCGAACTCTCTAATTACTTGCGAAGTGGTGCTGTAGATATTGATGATTGTATACATGTCAACAATTATATTTACTCCTTATTATGGATATTGCTGAGTATCATCCCAATGTGTTGTTTTAGCTGCATCATAGTTCTTAAATAATTTACTCGTTACCTTTGATGGCATCTTTGTTTTTGTTGCAACAAGAGATCTCATGGACTATTTATACTGTTGGTTCCTTGAGCTTTGTGAGTCTTGAGTTCCACTTTTTATTGAACTTCTTTCAAGGTTTACTGGTTACTGCTGCTATCAGTATTTTTTTTATTTGCTTTAATTTTATATCATTTGAGTTGATATTTATTGTAGAAGCAAGTTTAGTGGACAAAGTTTTCTCTTATTTTTTCCCCTTTCTGACTCTAGATGTTGAAGAAGCTAAGTAAACAATTGAACGGGGAGGATTGGACTTGGAATAACTTGAACACTTTATGCTGGGCTATTGGATCGATATCTGGGTCTATGATGGAGAACCAGGTACATTCTCTATCATGCTAAAGCTCATGTTGGGAGCTTTCTGTACTGTTTTCCGACTCGTCTATTGGTTTTAGTAATGATAGATATTACTTTTATGCATCAGTTGGTTGATTGTTTGACTTTGACATGCCTGTTTCCTTGCTTTTTCTAAGGAAGCAATCTGATTTGCAATGCTTCTTTACAGTCCTCTACTTAATACTTAATGATATTTTATGTGAATATATAAATGAAAATAAAAATTTTATCAAGTTTCCAGATTCGATGCTTAGGCAATTATCTATTTAACGCCAAAGACTACTTATGTCATAGAAATAACTTTTCTGTAATGTAATATATATTTGCTATCAAATTTCTCAATACTTTTTGAAATTTTTCCTGAGGTCCTGACAAGACTTTTTCTGCATTTGTATTGAGGTCGAAGTCTTAAGCTGTACCCATCTAGAACCTTCTTTGTTTTCCTTTAATACTTGTACAGTGGTACTACTGCTATTGTCTTTTAAAAACATTACCTATTTACAGATCTTAAATGTTGGTTGTATCCTACATTTTACATTGACCTTTTGGTTTTAGTTTATACAATATTAATTAGGAGGACAATAAATCTTCCATATCAAAAAACTGATTTTGGTTTTTACCATGCTTATTCAGAAAAGATGAAAAAAACCCAGTTCTGGTAACTTAATCTTCGATCTAGTATCCTTTTATCTTAATACTCTGTATGTAATCTGCAAAACTGGAAATACTTTTACATGTTCACGCATATTGTGAGAAACAAAGCTGGACACCGACAACTCTTTCTCTCTCTTCCTCTCATGCTGTTTATCAGTCCCTTGGCGTCCTATATTGAAAGAGCTTAAGAAAAGCATTAGAAAGTCAACTGAATTAATGATGGTGGTTAGTCCGTGATCTTTGTTGCGGAAAGGGTTGCTCACTTTGTTTTATTTTGTTAGAAGATTTTTTGAATTTTAATGATATCTTTTGCAGAGGTTGTACAAGTAAGAGTGAGCCATTAGTTCGCTAAGTTCACATGTTGAAATTGAGGTGCCTGATCTTGAAGATGCCCATAATAATAAGTCTTCATTTTGGGAAAGGAAAAATGTCACAGTTAACTTGAATAATTTCAAAAATTAAAGAAAATTTAGATATACATGGAGTATTTTCGTTTATATAATTTTATCTTGATCTCTCTGGTTTTCTTCAAGATGTAAGAAGTTGTTTGCGGTGTGGTCTTTCTCCCTGTTCTTTTTTTAATTTTTTTGGGTGGTTTTGATGCTCATTGCTGTTTTTATGTAACTATTAAACATCCATTGAGTTACATGCTTTCCTGAAGGAGATATTGATATTTGTACATTTTTATCTTGTGCAGGAGAATAGGTTTCTCGTAATGGTAATTCGTGATCTCCTGAATCTGTGTGAAATCACGAAAGGAAAAGATAACAAAGCCGTTATCGCTAGCAACATCATGTATGAATACAAATGCCTTGTTGTCTTGTGCATTTGTGGATTATGCTATGTATTTGATTGATTTTGTATGTTATGATCTTTAGGTATGTTGTTGGACAGTATCCAAGGTTTCTCAGGGCTCACTGGAAGTTCCTGAAAACAGTCCTGAACAAGCTGTTTGAGTTCATGCATGAAACACATCCAGGAGTTCAGGTGAGCTTTGGCTGTCTCTTGCGTTTGGAGTCTCTTTCATTTGCGGCCATTGTGCTTAACTGTGTATATATTTTGTATTTTTTTTTTCAGGATATGGCATGCGACACTTTCTTGAAAATTGTGCAGAAATGCAAACGTAAATTCGTACTCACGCAGGTAGATTATATTTTTCCTGTACTGTTGTGTTGCTGTCTTGCTATTCGTTACTTTCTATGATTTATATTTGTTGGTCTAGGTAGCATGTTCTTGGTACTATTTAGATAAACATCTCTGTCTCACAGTGTGATCGAACTTATTATATACCTTGTTCTGAAAACTTATCTGTATGATCGCCATTGTTTCAATTTTCCTTTAAGGATTGTTGTCAGTACGCCTAAGCAACTGCCTGGGTAGCCTAGGTAAGTGGAGCTGAAAATGTTTACCATTCATGTAGTTTCTTTGTGAAAAATATTATGCTGGCTTTCTATATAGATTTTGATATACTTGCAGCTGGTAAACCTATTCTGATGTAACACAAGATCGCAATCACCTGCAATCCAAAGAAAAAAAATAGGGTTTTGAGAAAAAGAAAAATTAGGGTATGAGAAAAGAACCAGATAAATTTGGGCTTCACACCACTTACACCACGGGCTTCACACCCCTTACGCCATGGGCTTCACACTCCAATCTCAAAAACACAAAGCTCAAGAAATTTTAACTGAAATTTTTTTCATTTAATCTTCATTTACTTTATTCATTGAGTTGAGCCTCTTTAAATAGGCTCCTACAAAGCGAACTTCCCCATCACAACTGATATGGGACTAAATTTCATAATAAAATAAAACAACTAAACTCAAAATAACTAAGGCATGAAAATAACTAGCAATTGAGCGTGATGTCCTCATCATTTTCCCCCCGGGCTGTCGAGTGAGGACCCCCTTCTTGAAGCATCTGATTTGGGCCATGGAGGCGGTCGTGGCAGCAACACTAGTGCATCACCTCAAGATCAAGGTGGTGGAGGTGGAACTGACTTCTTTGACAAACGGTGGCCGTCGATGGGAGCTCGAGCACGATACATGCAATGTGATAAGTCAACTCAACTCCACTGAAAACTGTCCCACATATCAAGATATCAATCTTCTGTGAAACTGGTTTCTGGAGAAAGATCTGCAAGGGATCACACATCAGACGATCTCAAGAAATTGAGGCTCTAATAACTACAAAAGAAGGTACTAGCTCTAAGGTGGGCTCTACTAGAAGATTTACATGGGTCTCAATAGGCAGCTCTACAACTTTCGTTGGTCGTGAGAATTTTTTCTTCTAGTGCTACCAGCTCAGCAAACAACTTTTGGCCTGAACTCTGGCTTATCATCAACTTTTGGCTCTGGTTCTGGATTTTCAACAACCTCTACCGCCTTATTTTCAAGCATCTTTACCATGTCAGTGAGAATTTCCTTACATTCAGTGACCAGATCGCTGAATAGTGGCCCCTCGAGGTGTGAAGTATACTGAATATGAAGAAGCTCTTGTAAGACAAGTCAATCTTGACAATCGGTATGACTGTCTTGCCACCACAAATAAGGTTTTCCAGCCAGCTTCAATAGGGCATAAAGACACTTCTGCTCAGGTGTCAAAGAAGAATATCTGAAAAAATTCTTAAGATGGTTTTCTCACTTTTCATAGGCATTCTGATTATTAAAACTCGAAAATACGAGAGAGCTGCATGCATGTCCCTTTCAATCTCCTTTTCATCATCATCAGTGTATATGTATTTGCCACAAAAGTAAAATCTCATAAATAAAATTCAGTGCATAAAGATAAGATGTTACCCAAGAATCTTAGTGACTCGAACTGTATTCAAATCAGGCTGAAAATGCGGCATTAAACACTGTTTTTTTGGTTATCGGGACAGTATCGGCACCAAATACGGGCCCTTGGAGGTCGGATCTGCTGTTCAAGTATTATGAATTCTCTTCAGTGGCTCCGGGGCTCAGTTACGAACCCAACGCTCCGAACAGAACTCGAAACAAATTCCGAACGGGCGAGAAACAAGCTCTGGATTAGGACTGTACTGCTGTTGTTGAGCTGGCTTGTTGAGTTGACTCGGTTGCAAACTGGCCGGTTCAGTCCTGTCAACTCGCTGTGTGGCTCACTGAGTTGGGCCGCTTGGATCACTGAGTCGGCTCACTGAATCAGGTCACTGAGTCGGCTCGCTGAGTTAGGCCGAGTTGGCTTGGATCCGAGTGAACCGGGTCTGGTGAGCTTGGGCCGGGTCAGATTTGGGTCGGGTTTAAAATCAAAACCCAATGCATCCAAATAAAATCAATCAACTCTCCCTTTCTCTTTCCACCTGTTCTCGTGCTAGGGTTTAGCGACGACGGACATGGTTCAAAGTTGCGGTCTCGGCCGCCAACTCGGCGGGCACCGTTTCACATCGGTATCAGCGTCGTCGCTCCGACTCGGGCGAGACGCGCGAAACGCTACATAGAGGGCTCAAAAAATGCTGAAAAATCAGAATAAAAGTTAAAAAAATATAGACATTAAAATTGATGTATAACTTGTCCAAAACATATCACGTAGCACACTAAACATGAAGATAATGCATAAATAACATGTGTCGCGGTATTAAAATATCAAAATAAATGCATAATTTAGTAAATTATATGAAATTCATTAAATTTAATTAACTTCTCTTTTTACAAAAGTAAAGATTAGCTTTACCTTTATAGTAAAATTTAAATTACATGAAATTAATAATATGAAATTTTGTCTCGACTCGGCCTTGAATCGGGCCCGACTCGGACTCGACTCCGACTTGGCCGAGTCGGCCCCGAGCCAAGTAAAACAATGCGAAATGTTGGAACGCGGAACCAGTGTTTTAAAAAACCCGTTATATAACCCGTTATAACTCGTTATATAACGTAACGTCGACCAATCGTTATGTAACAGGTCTAAAAAACGTAATATTTGATAACTATGGTTATTTTGCCCATAACTTACGTTACGTTACGTTATTAATGTAACACACCGTAACCTATGTTATGTTGCAAGTCACTTTTTTATAATCCCTCATATTATCCCGGTCTATGGTAAAAAAAATCCCCCCAATTCGCTCACTCATCGTCCTCTCTGCAACCTCATCGTTGTCTACTCGTTCGGCGCCAAGAAGAAAGTAAAAAACATACCTCTTTCTGATCGACAGCAAAAGAAGAAGAACTACCTATGGTGGTTCTCCATAGTGGTGGTTCTCGTTGGCGTCGTCTCCAAGCGGTGGTTCTCCGTCTCCAAGCTCATGTAAGCTCTCTCTCTCCCGATCTCTCTTTCTTCAGGCTTCCCCGGATATCTCTCCCCTCCAGATCTCTATCTGCTCTCTCTCCCCCTCTCTCTCTCTCTCTCTCTCTCTCTCTCTCTCTCTCGGCTTTCTCCGAGAGAGTGAGGTCAGAAGGGGGAGAGATCGAAATGAGAGACAACAGAGAGAGTGATAGGGGAGAGAGCATAGAGAAATCGGGGTAAAATATCAGAAAGAGTGAAAGACACGGAGGTATAATTGAATAGCATATTGTAAATTGAATTATGAATTATAATGAATATCATGACTAAAAAATTATGAATTATGACTGAATTATGAATTATTGTAGATTGAATTATGAATTTTTGTTTAGATTGAATAGCATGGCTAAAAAATATGAATTATAATGAAATATGCGGATCACATTGTTGTTTGTGTAGATAAAATTATGAATTATAACTTGTGAATGTGAAAAATTATTGTGATACTAACTAAAAATTGTTGTGAGACTTGCTAAATGTGTTTATATATTGTTTTGATATTTTTTAATTTTTTAAAATTATTTTCTTATTTATCTTAAATATAGTATATATATTTATTTTATTAAATAAATATTAAATCGTGTAACCTACGTTATGTGTTGCGTTATAACCTATGTTAACATAACAGAAGAAAAACGTTATCATTACGTTATCGTTATTTTAATCATTGCGCGGAACAGTCTCGGAACGGTGCTTGCCGTTTCGGTTCCAACTCGGAACCGGAACGGCCGCTTCTTTGATCCATGACGACGGAGGTGGAGACCTCGCTCTGGTGGCGACAATGTTGGAGATCTGGCGACGGCAGTGCTTCAGCGAGACTTGGGAGGCGTCTACGGGTGGATCTTGGTGGCGATGTTAAGGCAGAGGGCGGAGACGCGTGCAGTGATGATGAAGGGAGATAGCGGAGGGGATCTGGAGCTTGTCGACAGTTCGATGGAACTCCGGCGAAGCTTCGTTGATGATGATGTTGGATTTTGTTGTGGAGGTTAGTTTTTGAGTGAAGGGTTATCTAGATGCGTCGGCGCGGAAGAAGATGGGGTGGCGCTGTGACGGTGTCGGCCACGTGAAGCCGGCTGTGATGGTGGGGGGACCTGGGGAGAAAGGAGACGAGGGTGCTGGAGATCAGGGAAGAGGAAGATGAGGGAGGAACTTCGGCGGCTGATTTGGAGTTGGTGGCGACGGAGGATGATGGGCGTTGCTGTTGATGGAGTTTTGGGTGGAGATGTTGATGGTGGTTGTGGTGGTTAATGATGATGGAGATGTTGAGTTTTGGGTGAAGATGGTGATGGTGCTGGAGATGAAGGGTGTTGCTATTGATAGAGTTTTGGGTGGAGGTGGTGATTGGGGGTGTTGGATGCGGTGGCAGGTGGTGGAGTCGACGATGGTGGCGGCGGAGGATGTTAGCAGATTGGGAAAGAGAGGGGAAAGAAGAAGAACAATGTTTGTATTTTTTTTTTTGATTTATCGGAGGAGGATGAATAGTAGAGGGTTGTAAATTTTGGGGATTTTTGAACTGAATTTTGGGGGAATTTTGCTACAATGTAATTTTTGGGAATAAATCTAGAATTGATTTAGATCTAGGTTTCAGGGAGGAGAGAAAATTGAAGGGGATTGGACCCTAAGCTCGATACCAAATTGATGTAACACATGATCACAATCACCTTCAATTCAAAAAAAGGGAAAAAACTTGGATTTTGAGAAACGAGTAGGGTTTGAGAAAAGAATCGGATAAATTTGGACTTTGCACCCCTTACACCACGGGCTTTGCATCCCTGTCATGGGCTTTGCACCCCAATCTCAAAAACACAAAGCTCAATAAATTTTAACTGGAAAAGTTTTTTTTTTCTTCCATTTAATCATTTGTCTACCTCATTCATTGAGTTGAACATCTTTAAATAAGCTCCTACAAAGCGAACTTTCCCATCACAACCGATGTGAGACTAAATTTCATAATAAAATAAAACAACTAAATTCAAAATAACTAAGGCATGAAAATAACTAGCAACTGAGCGTGATGTCCTCATCATATTTTCTGATAGAACTAACTAATTTTGTTGTTATAATCAAACTGAGATGAAAAACAATGCAGTTTACATTTTATTTGCTACCATAAGTATTCCAGTTGGGATAGCGATTGTTTTTTAAAGGAAAACAAAAACTGGGAGACCTCTTGCTAACTCAGAAATTGCAATTAGTTCAGTTGTGTCTTCCTCGATGTATTAATTTTCATGGTAATTCTATGGTATATAATAATATTAAAGGAAGAAAATAGAAAAAGAAATTCTCCTTGGGGAAGAGAAATTGGTCTCAGAAGGATGATATGCTATTATGTTAATTAATTAACACGATGAGTGGATCTTCTGAACAGAAAGTTTGCTTATATTTCAGGTTGGTGAGAATGAGCCATTTGTTTCTGAACTTCTATCTAGCCTTCCGAATACAGTTGGAGACCTTGAGCCTCATCAGATTCATACCTTCTATGAAGCGGTAATACATATATTCCCTTGTACTGAAAAAGATTATGCTAAAAAAAATTGAGAATTTGCCATTTGTACTTTCTGTTCTTGAAGGTCGGGCACATGATCCACGCAGAATCTGAAGCTACAAAAAGAGATGAATATCTGAAAAGGTTAATGGAACTTCCAAATCAGGTGAGAAATTTTACTCATTTTACTGTAATTATGTAGTCTCGTTGTCAAACCTCTTTAGTTTTATTTTCTATTTTAGTTATTCTTAATGTATTGAGACCATCGTACCCTCATGTAATAACTTTTGTGGGATGCATTTGTGTGTGTCTGTGTGTAGAAATGGGCAGAAATCATCGGACAAGCAAGCCGAAGTGTTGATATTTTGAAGGAACCAGATGTCATAAGAACCGTTCTTAATATATTACAGGTACTTTTGTTAAGGTGTAATTTGGGCGGTTTCTGAAGTTCGATTAATTAATCTTCATGTAAACATCCATCATTTACTGGTTTGCTTGTCAAAATGGGTTGTCATGCATTATTCGGTGGCTGACAGACAAATACAAGTGTTGCTAGTTCGCTTGGGACATTTTTCTTTCCACAAATATCATTGATATTCTTAGACATGCTTACCGTGTACAGGTATATTCTGGCACTAGCATCTTTATTGTATTTGAACTTGTGGATCTAATAATTTTTTCTTGATTAATTTTCTGTTATTTTACAGAATGTACAGCGAGCTTATATCTAGTAGTATAGCAGAAGGGGGCCCCTATGCTTCCAGAACTTCTTTCGTGAAGCTTCTGCGGTATTGATTAAAGCTGCTAAATCTCTGCATTCGAGGTTTTCTCTTATCTTTAAGAGTTTGAAGAGTAACCTGTATTCGTTGTTCGTATATACAAACAGATCTGTAAAGCGGGAGACTCTCAAGCTAATTGAAACCTTTTTGGACAAGGCTGAGGAGCAGCCACATATAGGCAAGCAGTTTGTGCCGCCAATGATGGACCCTGTCCTTGGCGATTATGCTAGGAATTTACCTGATGCGAGGGAATCGGAAGTCTTATCCCTATTTGCAACAATAATTAATAAGTATGTTCTGCATTTCTCTGATTAACTCTCTATCTTGTTCTTTTTTCATCACCTTATCTAGCAATATTAGTATACTTGTATTTCCTTTGTCATGTACTAGTTTTCTAAAAAGGATTTGTTACTTTTTTTATTCTCATTTTAATTACACAAAGTTACCTTGTAGTAAATTGGTATGTATTTCCTTTATCTGGTACTAGCTTTTGGAAAGGATTCTTTACTATTTAATTTCTTTCTTTCTAGATACAAAATGGAGAGCTATGTTCCAATGTTTGCGTTTTTAAACAAGATAATGAAGTCATGTATTATCCATGATTATTTCTCATGGTTATGTGATGCTTCAAGTACACATTTTTTTCTTCATATTCTCTTTTTCTGCTTCTATTTCTGTTTGAGAAAATGTATGTTTTCCACAGACACGTGTTCTTTAAAAATTGTGTCTCTATGATATATCCATGAGCACGTGTATTCCCTGTTCATACCAATATAATCCCATTATGGATCTGTGTTAAATGTGGATAAGTTCTTTTGTGACATGCACTTTAGCAATCGTAACCGTAGTAAGGTACAAGACAAATCCTGTCATCAAAAGCTACATTTTATGGTTTCTACAGAATGAGAAAAATAAACATGTATTTAGTTTTCTTTTTTGTTATGGGTGTTTATAGTGGAGGCTTGAAGATATACACTTTATGACAAAATAATGTGTATGTATCTATTATCCTATATCATAATTTGTTATGGAAGGCAAGTGGCAGACTCAATATTTGAATGAGATACAATTTGAACTCTTGTGGCATGTCAGGTTTTATAATTTGTTAACGATTAATGAAAACTAGATGATATTTTGACCAAAGTTAGATCGTATTTTGTAATGGTGCTATACTTGTGTTTCTCGTTGGACTGAGAAAGCAAAAGAACAATCTCTCTCTCTCTATCTCACACACACACACACACACACACACACTCTCTCTCTCTCTCTCTCTCAGAGAGAGAGAGAGAGAGAGAGAGAGAGAGAGAGAGAGAGAGAGAGAGAGAGAGAGGCGCACACATACACATGAAACTTATGTTGTAAGACGAACTTGGCAAAATTTAAAATGTTCAGCAGCTTTTGTTTAAGCTTGTTGGTATATCCTAAAATGAACAACCTTTTTCTTTGTGGTCCTTAATAATATACACATCGATATAGATTCATGCTGCTTGACTTAAGGTAGCAGTGTAATGCAATGGGTATGTTTGAAACTGCCACCTAACAGCCATAAACATCAGCAAAGTACTCTTCCCATCTCTCACTATTGAATGAAACTTTATACATGCACTACAGTTGATGCATGGTCTATCTAACTTAATTGTAAGGATCTTCTCAGATTTCTTGATTATGTTATTATTTTCATAAAACAGGTTGCAAATGGTTACTCTGTGTAGACAACTTATCTGTGCAAAAGAAAATTTTGCACATCAACATTGTATCTTATTTTAGTATGTGGCTGTAATAGTGTAATTCCTGGTAGCGATGTTACCGACAACTGTATGCACAATATTTTTTTTATTATTCTCCTGTTTTATTTTTTTCGAGTTGAAGTTTGTCACACTTTAGTCTTTTTTTCTTTGAAATGTGCTACAACAGTTCTCTTTTCTTTTGTATGTTAGATATAAAGGTGTAATGATGGAGGATGTACCTCGTATATTTGAAGCTGTTTTCCAGTGCACTCTTGAGGTGAGTACAACACAAGTTACCAGGTTTTGTTTCTTATTTATGTCTATGTATGTAAGCATCACTCTTTTTTCTGCAGATGATCACCAAGAATTTTGAAGATTACCCAGAGCATCGGCTCAAATTCTTTTCGCTATTACGAGCAATTGCTACACATTGTTTTCAAGCTTTGTATCAGTTGTCAAGTCAGGTTAGTGTAACTGTTTTTGTTATTAGAATATATGTAGTGCAAGCATACATTTGACAACATTTAAATAATTTTATGCTCGATATATAGTTGTGTCTGCACAATTCTGAAATGCTGACCCAACTATTTTTGGGATAACAGCATTTTGTTGTTCTTGTTGTTGATAACGATGGCAGTGCTGATGATGTATTTTCTCATATATTCATATATACATTATTTTAATCCTCTATATGGCATTGTTCATATTGACAGCAATTGAAGCTTGTCATGGACTCTGTCATATGGGCGTTTCGGCACACGGAAAGGAATATTGCAGAGACTGGTCTTATTCTTTTGTTAGAGATGCTGAAGAATTTTCAGGTCTGATTGCCATCCAATATTGTTTTCCATTAAGTGAAAGTTTATGTATCTTACTATTTAATGTGTTCTGCCTACAGGCTTCAGGGTTTTGCAATCAGTTCCATAGGACTTACTTTTTAACAATCGAGCAAGAGATATTTGCTGTTTTGACAGACACCTTTCACAAACCGGGATTCAAGCTGCATATTTTGATTCTTCAGCATCTGTTTTGTCTGGTTAGATGTTCTGCTCATCTTTGCTTGTTCCCAGTATTCTATCTGTTGCCTAAGTTTATTTGCTGGGTATATGCCAGGTGGATTCTGGAGCATTAACTGAGCCCTTGTGGGATGCTTCTACTGTTTCTTATCCTTACCCGAATAATATCGTATTTGTTCGTGAATACACCATAAAACTTTTGGGATCATCATTCCCTAATATGACTCTAGCCGAGGTAATCATCCCATTCCCCATGCCTGCTTCACTCTCCTATGGTTGTTTGGCTGAAATTTTTTCTATTTTCTTCTTCCCAGGTGACGAATTTTGTTGATGGGTTGTTTCAATCGAAAAGTGATCTGCCAAGCTTTAAGAATCACATTCGAGATTTTCTTGTACAGTCCAAAGAGTTTTCAGCTCAGGTAACATTGAAATGCAAAATAATCTGGCATATCATTTTATGCTACTTCCTGGACGTTCGTGGTTAATTGCGAGTCGAAGTTGCTGTTGAATGTGTTTTGGAAGTTGGGGGCATGTTTTCTTTTTTGCTGCTGTTGTTCAACTGACATGTTCACATTCTGATCTGAACAAAATAATATCAGTAGTAGTAGTGATAGAATGAGAGAGACTGCAAAAATCTTGAAGGATCAGGGGGACCGGCTCACAATGCTGGTCTTGCTTATGTAGTTATCAGTAATTTCTTTTTCTTAAACCATCTTTTGGTTTTGCACAGCATAAGATACGTTACCAGTAACCTTGAGATTATTAGATGTTGTTCAGTAGTACAACTGCTCTACCTGGATTGTTAATCTTGAACAGTGTTCTCTTTGGCCCTGCCAATGGTTCTGTTACATGAAAATCCTTGTTACTTAGTTCCTGGCCTTCTGGGCATATCTTGTATCTTTAAAGCGAATTATAAAGTTAAAATTGCAAAAAGATAATTTTCACTGGGAGGAAAGAAAACTTGACTGCTTTAGTTATTAAGTTGTCATATCATTGTTTGTCTGCCTAACACCATTTAAATCTTGTTTAGTGTTTCAATATGAGTATGCTTAATTGTTATAGTTGTAAATGTGCTGGAACGGAAGCAATTACAAGATTGTAGAGACATTTAAGTGCATAGAGTGACATTAGTTGCCGGCATATTTCCATTGTTTTTTATTCAACTTGTTATGCATGGTTTTAGATGCGGTTAAAATATCTTCAGCTAATTCTGCTTATTTACATGTTTTAATTTTCTAATTCTAATGTTCAGGACAATAAAGATCTTTATGCAGAGGAGGCAGCAGCCCAAAGAGAAAGGGAACGCCAAAGGATGCTGTCAATTCCAGGGCTTATTGCCCCCAGTGAGTTGCAGGATGAGATGGTGGATTCATAGTGTTCAACCAACGATTGACGACAGTGCTAATTTCAAGAATCTTTTTCCTCCCCTTTCCTAATTCTATGGGGCCGCCTCACATCATTTGCCAAATTTCTGCCGAAGCAATGATAGAGTGCCCAGTTTTATCATAGAATTATTATATTTTTTTGCTGCTTTAGTTTTAGGCATTTTTTTTCCTAAATTTGATCGGGAAGATGTCGGGGAAGAATGTTAGAAATCTCTGACTGTTGCTGGGACTGTTGGCCTGCTTGTGATGCTTGTTGGCGATTAGATGGTGCCTAGTTGAAGTAGCAGCAGTTTCTTGTGGCGGCGACGTCCTCACATGTTTTCTCCTCTGGGTTGGTGACTTTTGTTGCAGCCATCAGTTCTGTGTAGTATAGGGTGGTTTGTTTGCAATGGCACCCTTCCCCAAAGCAAATAGGATATTTAACACTAGAGTTCTCTGCATCTCATGTGCTTGTGAAATATTGTGTTCTCTATATTGTATTATGTATTTACCTCTAACCCAAACAAAAGAAGGGGGGAAATATTGGCTTTTGATGCTGTTCAAATTATATATTTTTTTGCCCACTTTTTTTGGTTGCACGGTGTGTATTTGCGATTGTAAGTTGCATCGCGTTGAGATTGATGCGTGTATGATGATTTCGCTTTCTATGTATGCGCTCAGTATAAGATAATCCGAGTGTTACTTGATACTGGTGGTTTATTGCATCTATCAGTTTTGAGCTTGAGCCCCCTTCTATTGTTTCTTGGCGTCTAAGAGTTGCCTTCACTAATTCTAGGGAAATACTTGCTTCCTGGTTGTTATGGGTAAATGGCTTGCCTCTCATTGGAGGCATCTGCACTTTTTATGAGTTCTATTTCCATTTCCTGCTCGTTATCGTTCCTTTATATGTCATCATCAGCCAAGCATTCTCAGATTGAGTAGCTGGACTTCCATTTTGTTTTCCTTTTGCTTCTGTTAAGGCTTTTGTGTGTGTGGCGACCCGGGGTATGTGGGTGGGTGTATTGGTGGTTAGGGGCTTAAACGAGCCGAACTCGAGCGAGCTGGGAAATGAGCCGAATAAATGAGCTGAACTCGAGCGAGCTGGCCCAGCTTGAGTTCGACTCAAAATTCATTTTGGGCTAGCTTGTTTATATTTTGAGCTCAGTATAGTGCTTGAGGTTGGCTCGATTTGAATTTTGAATATTTGAGCTCAACTCGTAAAAGCCCAAAAGTATAAAAGAATAAAAGTCAAGTTAGTTGTTTTACTATTGTGAATTTGATTCAACTTGATACTGGTTAGTAGGAGCATTATTTTCATTCTTATTAAAAAAGAACATAAACTTAAAGAATTAAACTTAAAGAATTAAAAGAGTGTTCTTTAAAATAAATTGAAGAATAATTATATACTTTAAATTTCATAATCTTGTTCACTGTGGATACATGTTCATAATTATATTTGTTTTTGATACGTGCATACCACATACCACGTGTTCATAATTATATAATTAGATGTCCATAATTATATTTGTTATTGATACATGCATACCATATACCACATGTTCATAATTATATAATTATGTTTATGATTGATACATGTACACCTTGATAAAAAAAAAATGTTTAATTTCTCGTAGACTTTATCATAATATGAATATTTGATACACGTGGGTACATATATAGATATATCAAAGTTTATTAAAACCAAACATGAGCAAGCAAGCCTAGTTTGAGTTTGGCTCGTTTATAGATTCGAACTCGCTTTTGAACTTAAGTGCGACCCATTTTAGTTGAGTGAGTCAAAAACCAGTTAAATATTGATTGGAAGAAATTAGTCATCTTAGACATCTTTAATGATTTGAATGTTGGGAATCCACGCGACAGAGAAGATGGGCCGCCCCAGAGAACATCCACCAACGGTACGAATAATTAATCAAAGAAAAGAAAGAGAGAATACAAGATTTAACGAGATTCGACAATTTGCCTACTTCCTCTGAGCAAGAGGAGAGAGTTCTTATTGAATCAATCAATTACAGGTTTCAGATTTCGTGATACAAATATTGGGGATACTACCCCTCCTTATATAGCCGAAGAAACCACGAAGAAAAGAAAACCAAAACACCTAATTCGATTCAGAAACGAATTCAGAATCAGATTTTGAAACAGGCCGCACAGCAGTATTAGTTAACTACTAATAACTTCTATTAGTCGACTAATACATGTATTACTCGATTTGTCTGTAGTGAAACAGATTTGCCAACTCTCTGTATCCAACCATTAGTCGACTAGTCTTGATTCCTCCTGTGTACTCTAACTTTGATACGACCGATATGGCTCTCGTATTCGACACGATTGATTGCATTGATTTTTGGCTAACCTCCGACAGAGTTTAAAAAACTCTTTCAACAAGATTTTTTACCCTCTCTCCCACAATTCTCCAGCTCGGTGAAGATTTCTCAAATCTGAGCCGAACACAACATAACACCATGTCGACTCCAATTGGTTGCACCATTGTGGTTGCCTACATACCAATGCTGCACGGGATCAGGCCACACATAGTTCATTCAAACGAGCTCCATTGAGCTCAGCAACTGTGACTAAATCTTCAGCAGCGAACCGAACTGGCTGAGTCATATGAGCCTCCTCACAATACCGTCATAGAGAATAATGGCCTTCAATTTGAGCTTGTCATGCTCTCCAACTTGAGATTCATGCTTTTTCACCCACTTTCATGGATTTATCTTGATTCCAATAGCTGAAAATAATTCAACATTCTGATCAATATCTTCAACCTATTCAGCATCAAAACTGGCTATATGATCTCCACCCGGTGTCACATCCGATAAGTTCTTACTGATACCGAACCAACTGGAGGTGGTGGAGTAGCATCAACCTTCACCCGCTGCGATACATCCTTGGTCTTCAATCTCTCCATGCTGAGAGATGGTAGACTTCAACAATAAAGCTTTATCAAACGTGACATGCTTACTCAACACAATCTTCTTGTTTTCAGGGTCCCATAACTTGTAACCTTTCATATTCCTTTTGACATCTAAAAACACAAACTTCTTTGCTCGCATATTTACCTTGCCATTTTGGCACTAAAGTAGGTCGGGCTTTCAAATACCCGTCGCAAATCATAATCCTGAGCAGCTCCACCTGACCAAATATCCAATGAAGTTTTGCCTCCTATCGCAATCGATGACAGTCTATTTATGAGATAGTTAGCATATACAATCGCCTCGGTGTAAAATAATTTGTCTAATCGTGCATCAGACAACACATACCTAACCTTCTCCAGCAAGGAGCGATTGATTTCCTGAGCCAACCCATATATTCCATTTGTGAAGTAAGTACCAATACCAGTGTTCTGGTCAAATTGTAGGAATTAGTTCTTGTATTTTTTTAACATTACTAATTTGGAGCTTCTTAATTTTTCCACCAGCCTATTTCTCCATCATATCCTTCTACTTTCCCAGCACACCTTGAGCTTCAAATCTTTATCTCATGGGATATATCTAACAATGCCTAGATAAATTATTAATAAAAGAGATAAAGTACTGACGACCTCCAAACGATGCATTCTTAGCAGGTCCCCAAATATTAACGTGAACACGATCAAGAAGACCTTCTGAGCGGTGAGTAAAAGTGCCGAATTTCACCTTCGTCTTCTTGTCGAGAACACCGTGTCCACCCAATTTCATGTTGCAGGTAGATGTACCTTCCAATAATCTCTTCTTTGCTAGAGCTTGAAAATACTTTTCTCCTGTATGTCCGAGCCTTATATGTCAAACCTGTGTACAAATATCACTTGAAGAAATAGAAGTCGCCACCCGTCCTGTAACCGTACTACCCATCAAGTAGTATAGGTTATTGCGTCGGATGACCTTCAACACCACCATCGAGCCTCTAGTCATCTTGAGAACACAATCTCTAACAGACACTCCATGACTCAATGCTTTTAAGGCACTAACAGAGATAAGATTCTTTTTCACTTGAGGTACATACCTCACTTCCTTTAGTTTTGTACCATTCCATCAAACATCTTGATACGACTGTACCTATCCTTTCTACTTTACACGAATGATCATCACTCATGATAGCAAAACATCCATCTAGCTTCTTAAAACTACAAAACCAATCACTATTCGAGCACATATGATAGGTACCTTCTGTATCTAATACCCTCTCAGAATCACTTGAGTAAACAATAGTAGGAGTAGTAACGGAGAATGAGAATACTGATGAGTCTGAGTCTGATTCATCTGCCTGTGAAGTACCAGCTTGTGTACTGATCACCTGTGCGAGATTTGCCTTAGTTTTTTACTCCTTTCTTTGATTCTTGGACAATCAACCTTCCAATGCCCTACCTCTTTACAGAAGGCACACTGGTTCTTCTTCAGATCTTTAAAATCTGGTCTGGACTTAGATCTCTCACTTTGCCTTTGTCCTTCCGATTGGAACCTCTGCCTCTCACTATCAACGCATCTGCTGATGTACCATTAGAAGAAGACTGCTTGTCCTTCCTCCTCATTTCATAATTTACAAGAGCAACCGACACATCATTATAGTTAAGTGATTGTCTACCATTAATCAAGGTGAGGACGAAGGTCTCATACTCTTTATCAGGAAAAAAATTCAAAAGAATTAATGCCTTATCATCTTTTTCGATATTCACATCCATATTAATCAAATCTGTAAGAAGCTTTGTGTAGTCGTTCATGTGCTCAGCAATAGAGAGTCCCTTCTTTAACTGGAAGCGATAAAGCCTCCGCTTTAGAAGCAGTCGAGACTCAATACTCTTCGTCAGATATTTCTTCTTGAGAATCTCCTACATCTTCATTGTAGACGTCTCATATAGCACATGATACTTGATATCTTGTGTCAAACAAGACCTTATAAGATCACATGCCGTCCTATTCATCTTGTCCCAATCCTTTTCAGAAGTCTCCTTCGGCTTTCTATCAATCGTAGAGTGTCTTCAAGGTTTAATGCCGTCAATGGATCCATCACTTCACACCTCCACATCCCAATATTGTTCGTGCCATCAAACTTTACCACACCGATCTTTATCGAATGTGGGTTCAAAGATTTCATCGTAGATTGATTTTCTCCAACCATCTTCTTAATAGATTTCTTAACACAATGCGAAAAATAATTAGTAAAAACAAATCCAAATAGGAAAGATCAGATCTTTTTCTCCGAACGAATCTGTAGACAGTCTCCAAATTGATTTGCTCCACCCGAATGAAAAACTCTCCGTCGAACCTGGAAAGCTCTAATACCACTTGTTGGGAATCCACGAGACAGAGAAGATAGGCCGCTTCAGAGAACAACCACCAATGGCACAAACAATTAACCAAAGAAAAGAAAGAGAGAACATAAGATTTAACGATGTTCGGTAATTTGCCTACGTCCTCGGAGCAAGAGGAGAGAGTTCTTATTGAATCAATCAATTATAGGTTTCAGGTTTCGGGATACAAATATTGGGGACACTACCCTTTCTTATATAGCCAAAGAAACCATGAAGAAAAGAAAACCAAAAACACCTAATTCGGATCAAAAACGAATTCAGAATTAGATTTGAAAACATGGCCGCTGCAGCTGTATTAGTCGACTATAAGTCGACTAATAATTTCTATTAGTCGACTAATACATGTAGTAGTCGACTAGTCTGTAGTGAAATAGATTTGTCAGCTCTCTGTATCCAATCATTAGTCGACTTGGCCATGCCCTAGTCGACTAGTCTTTATTCCCTGTGTACTCTAACTTTAATACGATCGATAAGGCTCTCGTATTCAACACGATTGATTGCATCGATCTTTGGCTAACATCCGGCAGAGTTTAAAAAACTCTTTCAACAAGATTTTTTACCCTCTCTCCCCACATTGAATGATTAATTTTAATATAACTTTTCTTGAATTACTTACATTACCCTTGTTTAAAGCACGTGAATTCCTAAAAAAAAAACTAATCATACCACTTAGAGCATATAACTATATAATTTTAAAAAATAAAGATTTATAACTCAGGAACTCTGGATGATTTTTGTGTTATTTGAGTCAAAACTAATCTCTAATTTTTTTCGGACTTATAAGAATTGAAAAGAATAAAAAAAACAAGAACAGAAGAAAAAGAAAAGAAAAGACCCAAGGCTTACTAGTGCATCATATACCCTTACAATTTCTTGTTCCTAACTAGTTAACATGCAACGACATGAGTATTTTTAAATAATTTCTGAGAGGATTAAACGAGCTAGATGCATTAAGATTTAGAAAGTAAAGTCTAAAAGGATGATATGGGCATTTTTAAAAAACTTATGTCAAAACTCAATATCCAAAATCATTGAATATAATAGAGAGGGTTAATTTCAAATAACTTAAAGCTTTTAGAGGCGGAATTGCTCAACAACAACTAAGCCATTTGTCCCAAGTATTTGGGGTAGGCTACATGAACCAAAAGAGAATTACGCTGGATCAGACACATGGATCAACTTTCTCCACTCATTCCTATTGAGCAATATATCTTCACTAAGACCTTTTGCTTCTATATCTTGTCGTATTACCTCAATTCATATTTTCCTTGGACTCCCCCGCGCTCTTTTAACTTGCCCTAAATTGATACGCTTTATTCGTCGAACTGGTGCATCTGTAGGTCTACGTCGCACATGATCAAATCATTGTAGACGGTTTTCCCTCATCTTTTCTTTTATAGAGGCTACACCTATCTTAGAAATATTTAAGGAGGATACTTTTAAATAGGAATGACTTGCGGGGGCGATATCCAAAAAACCCAATGTTGAAGGAACTCCGGCATCACCTCCAGATCATCAGAGCTGTCGCCGACCTCCTCCCCCTTTGCCGTCCAAGCCTGCCTTCCTTCAGTCTCTCTCTCTCTCTCTCAATTTCATAACTTCGGACACGCATCAGCTTCTATATGAGACTACAAATGCAAATACTACTTTTGAAGGTATCAGAGATTAATGTAGCTGTTTAACAATCAAGAGAGCAGAGGCTATTAACATCTCCATGCATTTATATGTGGCCTTGTCCTAAGGCTCGCAGACCCCAGATTTGATCAGCATTCCTCGTAGACGAATTCAAATGTGAATACCTTGGTATGTAAAGCAATTCGACACACATGAAGGGCCTGTTTGGTTCGTTGCAAAACGTCGCAAGTCGTAAGTCATAAAATGAGAATGGAAAAAGTAAACTGTAGCAGAGAAAATATATTGTGTTTTACGGTGTTTGGTTGATAAAGTGAAGTACAAATGGAAAAGTATATTGTGTTTTACGGTATTTGGTTGATAAAGTGAAAGTGTAAATGGTAAAGTATATTGTGTTTTACGGTGTTTGGTTGGTAATGTAAAAGTGTAAGTGAAAAAGTTGAGCACAAAATTAACTGTAGCAGTGATTTAAATATTATAAATACTATTAAATTAAATTTACTATTGCAAATTAAATTGTATTAATAAATTTGAGATAAAAATAATAATCTTAATATTTTATTTATAACAATAATATTAATAAAATATTAGTATAAATAGTAAAATATTACTAAAATATTAACTAAATAAATAATATAAAATTTTAAGAAAATCTAAAGAACATTAATAAAATTTTAAGAATACTAATAAAATATAAATATTAAAAAAGTTACAACAATAATAAAATATAGTTATAATATTATAATATTAAAAATACTTGAAAATTATTATAATATAAATTTTATTATAATATTATTGTAATTTTATAGAAATATAAAATTAACAAATTAAAATATAATTATAATTTAATAATAAATTATCATTATAGTATTATTATACTGAATTATTATTACAATATTAACATAATAAAATATTAATATAATAATAAAATATATTATGATATTAATAAAGTAATTTTTATATTAAAAAATAAATAATTAAATATATAGTAATTTTAATTAATGTATAATATTGTTATATTAATAAAATATTAACTCTAAATAAAATAATAAAAAATGGAATAAGCATTAATAAAATAATAAAATAATAAATTAAAATAGTAAAATATTAAATATTAAAACAATAAAAAATTAAAGATTAAAAATATAAAATAATTAAATAATTAAATAAGAAATTGAACACTATTTAAAATATTAAATATTTAATAATATTAAATTATATATTGATTATCAGGTAACTGTTTTGAACTGTAAGTGTACTACAAGTGAAAGTTACATGATCACAAAATTAACTGTAGCAACTGCAAGTGAGAAAATATGAGTGTAAAAGTGAGAATTACATGACCACAAATTTAACTGTAGGAACTGCAAGTGGGAAAAGAAGAGTTGCATTTTGCAACTTGTTTTTCAAAGAAACAAACAACGAAAAATGGAAAAGAAGTTTTACGACTTGCGTTTTGCGGCGAAACAAACACGCCCGTAGCCAACCTAAAAAAAAATTCTTTACGCATACCAAGTAAAACATATATCTAAATGCAAAATTGATAAAATCATTAAGGCTTGAAAAAAAAAAGATCCCAAATTACGCAATTTTGACTCATATCTCTGACCACCATTCCAGCAATTACGCAAATGACACAAATTTGAAAACAAAATACTCCGTTTAAAACACACACACACACACACCAAACTAAAAAAGAACGAACAAAAACAGAGAGGGCATCGAGCTTCCAGACCACTCTCATTCTTCACAACACAGGTGAGACAGTACTGATTTACTCTATTCTGTATCTGTAGGATTAACATTTAAGCATTTATAAGTCAACATCTACAAGAATCAGTGTCCCATGGTTTCTAGTTTTATACCACATCCCGCAACAATAGGACATCTTCCATTCTACAAGAGGGGGAAAAAAAAAACATCCTTTCGTTTATATGCACAACTGAGGAAACTCAGCTTTAGCTTTTACAAGAGAAACTACTGCCCTGAATGATCAACAATGGGCAGTAAACCATTAATATCCAAAACTCTACACAGGCTCACCATTTTACAATCCTGCTCGGGACTCAGATGGCATCTTCAGTTTCCCAACATCATGGCTTCTTTTGTTTGAACCAAGCAGCGACACTGTTTCACTTCTCCGTTTGGGCCCCATACAGATCAATCTCGGTGAAGATCCTGAGGGGGTGGTGGGGCAAATCTTGCATTGGCCTGTTGTGTGACGACAACATTGTCATCAGCAAATAGCGACTTGATAAAGCGGGGGTCTTCAGGGGGCGACGCCCAGTCATGCGTGGATAAACATCTTCAAGGTAATAATACGAGTGACCAGCAATCATACCCTACATTCATGACAATGATATCAGATCATATAAAATGTCAACAGCCAGCTCATCATATCATTAGAACTATGCAAAATAAAATGATTTTACCATGTTCTGTTGCTTAGTTCCACCAAGGTAAAATTCACTATTAGATTACACAAAAAAAGGAACAAACCAGACTCAAAGAAAGTTAGGCCAAAACTTTTATAATTCACCAGCAGCCCTAGAGCAGTCAGGATTACACAGAGAAGGAAAGATTTTACCATGTCCCCAGCCATGTTGTCTATGGGTTAGACAGGGTTACCAATAAACTAGAAGGCTTATCACGGATAGGTACTGATTATTTTTCATGCAGCTCAGCTCGAGTCCAAATCTAACAGCCATGAGCAGCAATCATCACGAAGAATGTTACAAGCCAAAGAACCATACAGGAAACCCATACGAAATATACTCAGGCATAAATCAAATTGCAGTGGAGCTCAGGAATCAGGACAATGTAGCTCCAGGCACATTTGTCAAGTGCCATCTGCTCCTAACCTAAAAGCAACGATAACCATAGGTTATCTTACTTTTGTGAACACACTTTACACTGGCTCAGATGCTGCTCAGTAAAGAGTTCCCACTTTGTTAACTTTCATTGATTGCATTATGCCATGGAGCAAACAAACTAATGAAGGTTCATGATTCCAAGTTACCTGGGTACTACAAAGCAAATAGGCAACAAGAGCAGGCCAAAGGCCCAAAAATATTATAGTCAAGGGGCAGACAAGGTCTAATCACAATCTTTCTGGCCATTTTAACTAAATGGCTAAGTTAACATGGAATGGATCAATATTCCCATATTGAATATCTTACTAGGGCATCCAAGTTGCTAATTGTTACAGAAGACCTTGTTAACTTGTATAAAGCTAGATTTAAACCTTGACTCTTAGATTGCCTTAAAACCCTTTAAACATATATGTGAGTTTCAGTAATGTAAATCACTGAATTAAATAAGATAGCATACCAGAACATCCACCCATGTACTGGTTCCAAGGAGAACAGAGAACATCAGAAGAACCTGAAAAGGCAAGAGAAAGCAATAAGTGACTTAATTTCATGTAGTCTATTCAATTATGATAGAATTATTAACACAACAAAGTTAGCTGAGTATAATTCAAAATATAAACAATATAAGAATGATCTAAAACAGGAAAATTACATGCAAAACATACAATTATGACTTCCTAGTTTAATTTTCAAAATTATATACATCTAAAAAGACTAAAACACGTGACTAAAAGATCCAAAGATTTTTAAAATGAAAAAAAAGCAATACAAGGGAAGTCCACAAATATCAGACAATTGAAATTACCTTCAATTGAAGGACAAAAAGATCTAAAACATGTAAAATTCCATCTCATGCTTCTCAGAGCAGTACGACAGTGAATTTTAATTTAGTTTCATAATAAATGCTCGCTCAGAAAAATAGAATTTCTAACCTGCCATAAAACCATGTTCGCTGACTCTTCCAAGAAATTTCCAAGGGAACATAATAGGGAGACCTAATGCACCCTTAACATAAAATGCAGTGAAAAATGAAAGACAGATAAAAAATACTTGACCTAGTAGCATAAACCTACTTGCATGTCTGCTCAAGAGAGAAACACTTAATGCCCCGGTGCATGGCATCGGTGCGTCTGAGTCCCACCTGTTTGAATCTTGTGCAGACATGCAAGTAGATTGCGTCTGAGGGATAAAGTATTTCACAAATCAGATGCACACTAAACTACCCTAACAACAAAATAGATATAAGGCCCGTGTCTAGTATCTGTATGCTTGCTTCATAAGGATTTATGGACCGCATATCATTCCCTTTTCAATAATAATAGTAATAATGAACCTGGGCCACAATTTGATGTGCTGAACTAGCAGCTCTCTGTTTCTTTTCAGTTTCTTTGTCCTCCTTGAGTTTTTCCCCTTCACACTCTCCTCTCTTTCCTTACACATATACAAATACCCGACTAGGCACCCATTTGTTTAGTATGACCTGTCTTTGCGGATCCTGGCAAGGGGTGTTTGGCACTGCTTAAGAGAAAGAAGAGAACTAATGAAAACCGTTCAAAAAGGTTTGTGTTTGATTACTCAAATCCATCACATCTTTCCTTTCCTGTAAGTGAGCCTCAGTCCAGCACCATAGCATGGATCATTTCCTATATCATGTCCCTTCAACATTTATCCATAAACATCTTATAGTTGAAATAGGTTGATCAAGAGGGTTGCAACAGAGTCATATACGGATGCAGTAAGTGGGTCCACCTCCAATATTATATAGCCAAGAGGGAAAGCCAGTTTTGGTAGGGATTTATTCTCCTTTTTCTATGTGTTTGTGTGCACACACAGACACACACACACACACGGACACCTTTTACTTTACGTTTCTTTACTTTCTTTTTTTAGGGGAAATGGTGTGTTGGGTTGGGGCGGAGGTGCATTTGACGGGAAAAGAAAAACTAACAACATGTGTGCCAACATGCTGTGCTTCTCCTGCTCCATTATTGTTGTAGCGGAAAAAAGTTATGGGAATGAGGTTAGGTTCGATCTCTTTGCAGTGGGAAAGGGAGGTAAGAACAGGGTTTAGGGTTCAAACTCTAATCTGAATCCCGACTTCAACTAAGCAAAAAGAGGTTTGCCTGCTTCTTCTCAGTTAAAACATATCCCGCCTGCTTCAATAATTAAATCAGGTTTAGATTCCCTTCCCGTCTTCTTATTGCACTGCTGCAAGATGGAGGCTAAGATAATAGTAGAGGCACCAAGCCAGGTGATGCCAGCCCTAAGTAACATGGTCTGTGGACCACTCCACATAGGCAATCACTTAGGCCAATTTTTTAAGCAACGAATGCAGCAATACTCTCTTTGGAGCATAATAACAAGTGCTAGGCTTTTTTATCACAAAAGGATGACCAAAACATGGACAAGCTAAAGAAATAAAAGATATATTTATTTAATTGCATATGGAATGCAATAATCCGAAAAAATACCGAGTTGTTGATAACACAGTATAAGGGAAAGGAGAAAAAAAAACCTGAGCATCAATGTTCAATTAAGGACAACCAACAAAATTACTCACCCATGGTAGATAGGCTGCAGTGAAAGTGAAAAGGCCCAAGAAGCTCATGTGAATGAGAGGATTATGCTTGCTCCAAACATAGACCTGCACAGAGATGTATGAGGTAAACAAAATTGTAGGACTATCAGAATTAAGCCATGCATATGAATGATATGCTGTTTTGGTGACTGACCATCATGAAAGTCAATGAATTGCTGAGGAATACAATGCTTGCAAACTTCTCTGACACAAATGGTATCATTCCACCTATGAGAACGATACTAGTTAAAACAGTGGCACCAAACAAGAGCATGTAAAAGAAATCAGCCGTCCGTCCCCTGAACGAATTCTCCTCAAGCAGCTTGCAGTATCGAGCAAGGAAGAACATGTGGAATAAAAAGTCGAGGTCTGTGGACAAACAAAAATGTTAATCAACAACAAAAGCATAGGGTGGGAACAAAGATTAAATAGATAAATAAGAAAAATCTCAACATCCCAAATAAAAAGAATACACAAGAAGATGGAAACATAAACAAAGAATGCACCAGACAGGAACTTTCATATAACAAGTTCCACAGCAAACCTCGAAGGAAAAATAGAATGATTCACCATAGCATCTAAGAATGTAAGATCATGAAACTGGCATAGACAACCATATAAAAGCAATCAAAGAAATCAGAGTAAATAGAGCTAGAATCATCCCATTGAGTTGCTTTCTTAAGGCCACAGAAAATTATATGAAGATTACAAAGGATTATTGCAGGGGAAAAAAATACAAGCTGCCAGAAAATGTTCCAATATATTGAGGAAAAGCAACAAAACCGAACACTGATAACTAGGAATGACAAAGTAAATTGAGAACACAGGTGTTTCAAAGGCAATTGCAGTGATAGAGTCTCCATTTTGATTTCTAACCTATAACAAAACAATCTAAGGGAAACAGCAAATCTTCAGAGGAATCCTTATAGAACTCCAAAGTTAGACGAAGCAAACACAGATGGTAGATTCCAAGAAAGGATTGTCTTATAACTACATGTGCAATACCATCTTTATTTGTTTCATCTTTATTTCTTGTAGTTGTATTTAGTTGTGGAAGGGAAAGTGAGCTACACATGCCATCGTAGATATCAAATTTACAACAGTATCATTTTATAATAAGCAAAATAGCCCCAAAGGTTATTATCAAATCATAAAAGAATCTGAAACAGATTGCTTGTACTACATCTAGCCATTTACTAAGAAGCATTTTCCTCCACCTTTTTCATGCTAGGAACATTAATGGGAAAAAAATTGACAAATAAACCCAACAAAAAAAACTTGCATTTCTTTTCATAATCAACAACTACAAAGTAAAGAGCTTGATTTTACCATCCTCCGGAAGTACAAGAAGTTAGTAATGAGGCGCCAGATCTCCCAGTGCTGCACTACAAGCTTTGGATTCAGATACAAATGATACGGAGATATAATCTGCAGAAAAAGATAACACCATAACATAACTTCCTCAATAATTGCTCAAAGTTTCAAACTAATTTTATCTACAATACATATAAAATTAAAACGGAATCATCAAAAATCACCTAGAATTCCACTGAAATACTATCACCCTCCAAGAACAGCTCAAAATCCCTTAAGAAACCCAAAATCGAACCCTAACCCTAAATTTCTCAAACCAAAGACAGCGACGATCGAAAAGTACCTCAAGAGAGCATCCAACAGTGGTGATAACAGCAGCGGTGAGGTACGACCGTGTGATGATCGGCATCTGCTTGTACCATTCCTCCACAGCCTGAGCCATTCCCAAAATCCAAACCCTAACCCTAACCGATCGATCTTATCGAGGACGATATTTAAGATCTCCAAAACGAGCTTCGATCGCGACGGAATCGAGACGAAGATCACAACTCCTCCAGCCCTGATTGGGATCGAGATCGAGGTGGCAAGTGGGAATCTTTTAGTGAGAGAGAGGGAAAATTTGGGATCGCTTTGTTTTGCGAAGGGGAATGGCCGCATCGCCTTTATCCAGTGACGCGGGAGAGGCGTTGCCACGTCAGGTGGGTCACTGTGCGGGGAACAGGCCTATCAGATGAAGACACGTGTAAATACAACCATGTTAATCATTTTGTTTGCTGTGTTTTTTCTAGGGCTTTATCCATGCGTGGTTTTAAATTTTGGTTTTTTGGGGCTGAATTGGGTGCTTTTGCATAAATATACCTGTAATTTTCTATTTCATGATATTTAGCTCTTGGGGAAAAACATGCAAATTTGACATCCCAAAGAAATTAGTAAATCATTATATTTGTTGGAACAAATAATTGGCTCAGCCATCCCCGTAAGTAGCTCACGGGTTGGCTTTGGGTTTATAAGAGCTTCCGTTTCGCTCACCCACATGTCACCAATTCGAGCTTTATCATGTGCGAATATATTCTTCAATTATTTTTGGTCACGACGTGACCCCGGTCAAATCCGAAAAGCCTTGCGACTAAATCATGTCGTAAAGTGTAATGTATTTTGATACAGTATTTACAACAAGCGTATATTCTCAAATTTTATGATCCAATCAACCAAAACAATCTAGTTGTAATTCAATCTTTATTGGACATTCAAGAACATTGATGCATATTTGCATATGCCGGATTCAACAATCCTTGAACAAAACAAATCGCTTGCAATTGGAACTTTGAGGAATTTACTCACTTGAATGAGAAAGGTGCCATTTCCGACATTTACCCACAGAATATAACTTGCATTGTTGATAAAAATTCCAGGACTCACAAATTGGAGAGAGATATACATACAAAAATCTGTAATCAGATTGATACTTGTTGTTAAGTTTCAGCAAGTTTTGTTTTGTTGAAATTTTTTATACTTTTTGTCGAACCCAAGTTCTCTTATCCAACAATTTATGTTTTTTTTAAATTTCTTTTTTAGAACAAAAGTTACAGCATGCAAGAAGAGACTCTAAACAAACCATCTAAATTTAGACCTAATGCTCTCGAATCCAACAAAACAAAAATTAAAATAGGGAAAAGAAACAAGAAACACCGTCCCTTGAAGTTGGCCTGCTGACCCTGGATTTGCTCTACAGAGGTCACATGTTCGATTCTCCTCGATGTGAATATTTGTATTAGATTCGAAAGTAACCTCCAACTTCTTTAAAAAAAAAAAGAAACAAAAATGTCAGGAAAATTTCTTTATGAGTTTTTGAGACGCCGAGGGGCCATTTCTGCAAATATTCTTTGTTTGGGAATTATGATGGGCTTCTTCTGCTGCTGCAAGCCAAATATTGAGAATAAAGATGTGTTGAAGAAAGAATAATGCAGAGAGGCCAAGAGAAGAGAACACTAATCTAGCCAATCTTGTGGACAAACATCTCTCTTGAATCAAGTATGTTTCACAAATTCTTCTCGCGATTTTAGGGATTTCTTGTTATTTTGAATCGTCATGAGATTAGAAGAATTGGGTGTACAAAGTAAAATTTTTATTAACTATGTTTGTTCTTTCTTGAGATGATTCTTACATTAACATGTATTGTCATAAAGAATATGTAAACACATTGTTCGTCTGCGAATTATGCTTAATATTTGTTGTCCCTATGGAAGCCATGAATTCTGGTTGCAACATCTGTTAAATCTCATCAATTTGATGATTAAGTGCAAACAAGTTACAAGTCAAATCCATAGAAAAAGAATCATTTTACCCAAATTCAAGGATTTGAAAGATTATTCTTCATCTCTTTTCCTGGAAAACTTCTAATGATTCAGAAAGGAATTCTAACAACTGCAGACAGTTAACAAGCACCGAACAGTGACTGAAGAGATCATGAAGATCGGAAATGGCAATACTTACGAGGTCAGGGTCTTCAGGTATTGCTGAATTGGTGGCAGCAACCGAAAACTTCAAAGAGGAGAAGCTGACAGGCGATTGGGAGTGTGTACAAAGGGTGTCTTGAGGACACCAAACAAGTAATTGCCGTGTATCGACAAGGGGTGATGGGCACATACAGCTACTGTGTTCCAGAGTATGCGCGGGCAAACTAACCACTATGTCTGCCGTCTACAGCTTTGGTGTTGTGTTTCTGGAGATGATCACAGGAAGCAGAGTTATCGACACAGAAAAACCTTCAAGTGAGCAGCACCTTGTCAATTGGGTAAAGTTTAAATAATAATAATGAGGAGGAAAGCGATGACAGTGACAACGGCGAAGGAAGAAGATACACTGAACAAGGAGGAAAGTGCATTAGATTCACAAGAAGACTCCTTCAAAGAGGAAAACAGAAACACAGTGAAGTTTTTATTGTAAGAAACTCGAGAATTTCGGATTCTATAGGCCCTTGAGGAAGCAAGACCTTGGCCATTTAGTCTATCTATATGGCCTGTAAATTGATGCTATGATTGTAAAGTTCAATGCATTTTACTGTTTTCATGAAGTGTTGTCTTTTTGGCCTAATCAAGAGCTTCATTCTGTTTGGTATGCTTCAATGTAAACAGACATTGTTCTGTGAGGCATGAAATATACACATTGCAGGCTTCATATCGCACACCATATTTGAACTGTTGGTGAAAACCAACCTGACAATTGATTGCAGAGGTTTTGCAATAGAGAGAAGGAAAAGAAAAGCATTAAGAGTGTACAAGTCTTAAATTTTTTCCTTTATATGTGACAATTAAAATATCATCATCTATGTTGAAATTTTGCAATGCACTTGGAAGTAGAAAGACAAATCAAAATCAACATCAACAACAAATCACATCATCATGCAATAATCTCTAAACCCATAAATTGTGAATGAACTTAGCAGCATTGTCAATGAATCACGTTGCTCATCTCACAAACAAACAAATACATAAATAATACATAAATGAAAATCAATGAAGCACATTATCAAGCAATCTAATTATGAACTAAAAGTGCATTCATGTTCATAAAGGAATATATCACATAACGATATATGGTACGGGGTGATATTATTACGTGTAACCGAGGTGTGACTCAGTAGTACAGCAGGAGGTTCAATCGTGAAAAGCCTCAAATTCAAGACTGAATTATTAATAACTCAGAAATAATAATTGGCTCAGAGAGAACTCAGAGAGGGAGTCTTGATACGAGCTAGGATGACACATGAGCAATAGTTAGGCGGTCCCTTGTTTTTGATCACAGGTTTTACCTGACTTTTGTTACAGCATTGGCTTGTATTTTGGCTCCGGGTGATTCCACTTTTTGTGTCGCTTCCTTTTCTATTTGAATGTACTTTATATTTTTTACTTTATCTTTTCTTTTTGACACTTGCGGGTTTCTTTTCTTTTGTTACGCTGGGTGTTTTCATTAAAATCTTATTAATAGAACGTGAGGAATCCTTGGTGCTCATCATTTGCTCTATAAAAAAAAATAATAATACTAAAATTATAAAAATTGATACAGATCCTTATCCAGATCTCACTGTTAATAAATAGCTATCCACAAACAAATTGACACCTTTTCTCCTCCTCAAATGCAAGGAGATCAGCTGCCTCACACAGCACATCAAACAGGGCTTCTTGCTGACGTGTCATCAACACAACCAATCAGATTGTGACACCTCATCGAACAGCAATGGGAGATTCAGTCTAAACTTGAGAGCACCCAGATTCGGAAATCCAGCCGCAGTATTTTGTTTATCCTATGAGCAAGTGGATTAGAGGATAAAAGGTGAAACTTGCATGAAAACACTGGACTTTTTCAGAATTTACAAAAACAAGAAGGACAAATTCATTTTGTTTTACACTTTTGGACCCGGACAATTTGGAGAAAGACCAAAAATTATCCACTTTTTATCGATAATAAAATGAAGCTCACATTGTATTTAACTCTATATTACACAACAGAAATATTACAACCTATGTTTAACGAGTTCATTGTAGTATAATGGTAATGTCTCCTGACAATAATAAATATTAGCATCACTAAAGAATAATGATAAAATCGCTTGCAGTGTTAAAATCTTATGAAAGGAAAGACTCACACCTGTAAATTCCAATTAAGGACGGACTTACATGGAAAAAAGTAATTGCCACAGAAGGATAAGAACATGGACCCCCACTTATATAAACAGCACTAGAAAAAGCCCCAAAAAATCTCTCCTTTTTTCTCAGTATCCAATCCAATTTCAAACTCTCCTCCATCTTCTTCCTCCTCCTCCTCGATTCATCATCTCAGCACAGCAGCAATGGCGTCCATCCCCTGCGCGATTCACCTCTGCAGCACTCAGTCTTCGTCCGAGTCCAGATCTCGATCTCAATCTCAATCCTCAGTTTGCAACCCTGTGCAAAATCTGATCAGAAAGAGCCTTGGCTGGGCTCGGCCGCGGCCCAAGGTGGAACCCATGTCCTCCATCATTCTTCCCTTAGATCAGAATGACGTTGATCAGGTAAAAAGAAAAAATTTCCCCCAAAATTCCTTTTTTTCCTAAAAAAAGTTTCCACTTTTATTGTCTTGTTTTTAAAAATATTTTAGATGTTTGTTGCAATGAGGAATTTGGATGAAAGATTGCTTTTTTGGGCATCTTTTTTGATTCCGTGATATGGGTCATCTTTTCTATTTCGTTTTATTTAATTCATAATTCAATGATATGTTCATTGATTCTTTTTTTTTGTTGTTGTTATTTTATGTTTTTTAATTGATCTGGAACAATTTGGTATTTCGTGATATGGATATTTTGGCCTTTCGATGTAAACAATTTATTATATTTTAATATATCATTACTTATAGATTTGTTGTGATTTAATTTTGAAGATTCTGTATCCTTTTCCATTTTTCTGTTATTTCTGCTATTTGATTTATTAAGAAATCTCCTTTTTTATTCTTTTTCCTTGTTTAATACGAAAACTTGGATCTCTTCAGATATATTACTATGAAAAGATGGTTTTTTGTTCCAAGTTTTATTTAGTATCGTAATTGAAAGGAAATATTTCCTTTTAATTTATTTTAATTTATTTTTTCCCCCTATTGTTGTTGGGAACCTTATTTAGGTTTTCATTTATTGTGCTTTATTATGGTTTAGGAATTTAAATAGAAGGTTATGCATTTGATTCATTCATCCTACATGCATATTAGGAAATAGACTGTATTTTATTTGGTATATGTTATTTTGGTATAATTTAAATCATAAGTTTTGATGTATTTTATTTGATATAGGTTTTTTTTTTTTTTGGTATAACTTAACCATGAGATTTGGTGTATTTATTTGGTATAACTTATTTTTGGTATAAGTTAATCATGGGATTTGCTGTATTTTATTTGGTATATAGGTTAGTTTTGGTATTAATCATGGGGTTTGGTGTAATGTAGATGGAAACTCATATGTTATTTTTAATATGATTGCAGAGATGCAGATAATGGGAGCTTTAGATTGAGAAGCCAGGAGATCAGAAACTTCAGTCGATCTAATTAGCAATGTCTTCTATTTGTTTCATCTTGTATTTGTTTCACCTCGGATAGTTTCATCTTCTACTTGTAAATTTTTATTTGGAAGAATTTCATAGTTTCGTGCAAGAATTTTCAAGCTATTAATGCAATCACTTTGTTATCTATAGGAGTCTTTTGGCAATTTGTTTGAAATTGTCTTTCAATTTGCAAATTCCAAGTGTTTCATGTTTGCTACATACAATGCACTATAATCAGATCAATGAACAAGAACTCAAACTATCAACAATGACGAATTCACCAAGAAACTCAAAGCTCTTGTTGTAATTATGATCAAGCGAATTGAAGAACAGAAAACACTAGTACATGCATCTAGTATAATTACAAATTGTATGAACACGATTGTTGAAAAGGCGAAAAATGAACCGAAGTATATACAGATTGGCTTGCCTTTGTTCTACTTGAAGTAGAGTTCGGGTAGCTTTCTTAACGTATCAGAAATGATCGTGAATGGGTTGAACTCTACTGCCGCGTTTAGTCCCACATCAGGAAACTGATTTGTAAGAGCTTGCTGCATTCCAGACTGAGACATCATCAGTGCCAGCTGATTGTTAGACGTCACCTCGCAATCTTGTGGAGTATCTTTAATCTTACTCGGATCATACCCATAGTTTGCCAAGTAAGATTTGCATCTCTCTATGAAGGCTGGTCCGGGATTTGGTGTCCTCGAGTAAATCTGGTTTCAGATTCAGGAACTCCGGTGGTTAGTGCTAACAACAAATTAGATTTATTCAAATACCATGAAAAGGAAAAAGAATTACTTGCAAAGGAAGAGAACTGACATAGAAGACTCTACTCAGTTGAAGCAAAACATTTCACCAATTAACAAGTTTACGAAGGAAAAAGCTCAAGATAAGTATTCATCCCTGTTTCCAAATCAACTTCACAGTGCTTGTGCTACATGATAGAAGTGACTGTGCCACAGTCTCAATAGTCTTAAAGAGTGTTGGAGTGCTTTAAAGTAAAGGGGTGTATTTGCACATAAAGGTAAATTGGGTTGGATCACCTTGTGAAACACAAAAGAGAGAAGAAAATATCCAAATTATGTGGTCATAAGAATTTATGAGGGATGAAACCTACTTTAGATCTTTCGTTTTGTTGTTCATGTCATTTGGTGCTTATATGGACCTAAGTTTATTGTGTAATAAAGAGGGTGCTGAGCACTTTATAAAACATAGAAGGAGAGACTATTTCATGACAATTTGTGTCTCTATAAACAAGGTTTATTGTGTGAGATGTGGTTACAAGGATTCATGAAGAATGAAAACTACCTGAAGAGCTTTGTTCTGTTGTTGATGTTTTCAGGGGGTGTCTATGAACAAAGCCCTGATGTGTATGGAATTCCATATTTCCATTTAAAGAAACATAAACAAAATAATGGTGCAATATTATTACATTTAAACATAACTTTTCGAAGTTGCCCTATAACAATTGTTGGCCACCAGTCTTCTTCAGCTTTGAGTAAAATGGCTAGCGGCTACCTTATGCAGCATTTTACTCTATTATATACCAGATAAAAAGAAGCAAAACATGACATCTCCTTTAGTGTGACAATATGAATACAATATTTAGAGCATTTCTATGATCTAACAAGCATAGACCAAAACCGATGATCTAACTCAGTAGTCACAAACAAACCATGAAACTTTGACAGAAGTGAGAGCACAGATACCACCAACAATGAGAGACAATTGTATACCACAGCTTAACTTATATATTATTATTATCCTTTAGATCACTTAAGCATCCAACTATTTGCATCTGTAACCATTTAATAGCACCATTTAATAGATATGCTATGAAGTTTCTTTTAGATGCTAATAGCATTATACCTGAATAAACTAAGGTCCCTAGCCCCAGAGACAAGCGCAAAATTGTCATAATCAGTTGCAATCACGTCGTATGGCTCCTTGGGTATAAAAGGTAGTGTTGGAAAATGCAGGAAGCATTTCTCTCTAATCATCTCCTGCCTCTCTAAATCAGTTTCAGCTTTCTCCATCTGCTCCTCTGGAAGGCACTGCACCTTTCCTCTTATACCTGTAATATAGCCATCAGGTCCACCTGAATGCAAAATGTATCGACTTGGATTGATGGCGCCTTAGCATTGAATGTATAAACACCCTGAAAGTTTAGAAAGCATGTTTGAAATTCTTGAAAATCAACCAATTCAACTATCATTAAAATAAAACGGATTACACTATGAAACGAGTTTACTCAAAGTATAGAGTCACATAAATCAGATTTGGCTTGTATCAGATCATACAGTACATGCATGAGGTCTAAATTTATAGTGTAGAATCCATACCTCGATCCAGTTCATTTATGAGATCCAACTCCATACCTATCTCTAAAATCCTACAGTTCCTAGATTGGTTAGCTCTTCCTCTTCTTAGTGTTTTTATCTATAATCTAATCCACTTGATAAGAAAAATATTCATTGAAAAACATTAAAAATTGACTAGAATAATAGTTAGTGGAGTACAAACTTGTGACAGGGAAAGGACAAGTTCAAGGTGCAAAGGTTACGATTTTGAGGAAATTTCTACCCTATTTTATGAGAGGCAGTTATCCAAAAAAAGTTTATTCAGAGGGTTTACTTGTTTCATACCCTGAACCATTTATTTTATATGAAGAGCTTAAATATGTATATATTCAATAGTTGGGTTATCAATGTTAATCTCACATTAAATATTAAATGGCCCACTAACCTAATTAATTGGATTCCCTAATTATGGTTAACTGATATTAAGTATGCCCATATTAAAGTTACATTTATATAAGTTTATAACTTCATGAGATATAAAGTGGCCATGATGGGTGGTTTTATCTCAAGGGGTTATTTGCAAATGTGAGACCCACTTCTCTCCTCTTGAAAAGAAAACAACCTCTCCCTCTTTTAGGATCCCATCAATTTCTGAATTTGAGGTTTTGTGAAAAGAGAAAGAGACAGAGAGAAGAAGGTTTTGCAGATTAAGGTTTTGCAAGGATCAAGGAAGAGATTGAGATCTTCATCCATTCTTCACATGGCTTCAGGTATGGAGTTTACGTGTATTGTTGAATTATATGTTCATTTCTTGAGATGCACTTGATTCTAGATCCATGACAATTTAATCCGCATGAAGTTTAATTCTTACATTATGGTATCAGAGCTGTGTTTTAGAATCAATACATCTTGGATTATGGATTATGGGAAATTAGGGTTTTTGATTAATAGTTCAAAATCAAATTTTTGATCTTTTAATTGTAGAATTTTAAGAGGATTTAATAACCTAATATTCTGTTCATATTCCTCTAATTGTACAATTAATTGGGATCAAAATTCAGGAATTAGAAACCCTAATTTTTCCTAATTTATGACTTCAGTCGATTAAACAGGAACTGCTTCAGATAACTGTTTCGTCGACTGTTAGTCGACTAGCCCGAAACACTAGTCGACTAAGTCCCTTTCCAGAAAGTTAAGAACTCTCTGTTTCAGTACAGGAGTCGACTTGATATTTTGAGTAGTCGACTAATAAGGGTATAGTCGACTAATCCTTTTGTCCAAGTCGACTAACAGAGTGACCCGAAAGTTGAGTGGTTCTCTGTTTCTCTGTTAGTCGACTAACCTTTATTACATAATCGACTTACTTTGCCCTAGTCGACTAGACCTAAAATTTATAGTCGACTTGACTTGACCCTAGTCGACTGGGACTTCCACTATAGTCGACTTATCTTGTTCCAAGTCGACTAATAGTTCCTTGTCCAGTCGACTAATGTATGTTTAATTCAATCATAATGTATGTTACACATTTAATGTTGTTGTGTTAATATTGATTGATATAGGTCAAGTAATAAAATTGGAGTATTATAGCATTACTCAAATAAAAGGTTAGAGAATATTATTGGTTAGTTTTGTATTCATACGGTTTATTGATTTAGTAGTTGCCAAAGTGACCTATATTAGTAAGCCTTATGAATATACAACTACATAAAAGACTTGTCAATGAGGGTGACAGTATAGACAGTAATATTCTCGATGGCGGTTCTAGTTAGGAGATTGGGACTGGCCCAAAGGAAAGTCTCTTTCAAATAATTATGAACCGGGTAGGGTAGTGTAATTTATGCAACTTAGTGGTGTAGAATTGGATACCCAAAGGTAACATGACTTACTGTCTAAGTGGCATAAATTATATTAGACCTACATAGGTGATAAAAGAAGTCTCACCTGTAGAGTGAACACTGGATATGCTTAGGTTTCGCCCAAAGGAGAAATCAAAGTGATATCAATAGTTCATCTTCATAAATTTAAAGTTTTTGTATTGATTCGAGGCCTTAATGTGAGCATTGTCCTATTTTGTTTCAGTGAACGTTCCCACTTCCCTTCACTCTCATGCATCTAGCATTCCAGCCTTGGATGGTACAAACTTTTCTGAATGGTTTGAGCATGTCCAATTCACACTAGGTGTACTGGACCTTGACCTGGCTCTACTAGTTAAAAACCTGAGGAAGTCACTGCTGAAAGCACAACAGATCAGGTTAGCCATGCCAAGGCCTGGGAAAGGTCGAACAGACTCAGTCTTATGTTCATTAAGATGACCATTGCCAACAATATCAAGACTTCACTCCCTCAAACTACTAATGCATCTGAACTTTTAACTGCTGTAAGAGACCGATTTAAATCTGCTGATAAGTCATTAGCTGGCACCCTTATGGCTGAAATAACTACTATGAAATATGATGGTAGTAGAGGAGTCCAACAACACATTCTTAATATGACTGATAAAGCTGCCAAACACTGGGAATGAAAGTGGATGAATCCTTCTTGGTACAGTTCATCCTCAACTCACTTCCTCCTCAGTTCGGACCATTCAAGATTCATTATAATACTCATAAGGATAAGTGGAATCTGAATGAGCTGACTGGTATGTGTGTTCAAGAGGAAGTGAGACTGAGGCAAGAAGGACATCACTCAGTGTTGGCAGTATGTAAATTTTACGGTAATTGGTAAAGTCTTTTACAATTGTAAATGGGTTACATGTATGTAAATTTTATGGTGTTTGATTGGTAATATAAAATTGTAAAGTGGGAAAGTGTATTGTACTTTACGGTGTTTGGTTATCGTAATGTATAAGTCGTAAGTGAAAAAGTTGACCACAAAATTAACTATTTGGTGATTTTAAAAGTTTTAATACTGCAAATAAATATTAAAAAAGTTAAATATTAAAAAATTTTAATATTAATATAAAAAAATATTACAAATTTGTATGACCACAAAATTAACTGTAACTGGGCTGTAAGTGAGTGGTAACTGGGTTGCAAGTGAGTGTTAGTTGAGTTACGTAAGTCTTTTACGAATTACAGTCCAAACAAACGCCGTAGTTGTAACTGGGTAGTAAGTCATTTACGAATTACGGAGTTTTACGCGAAACAAACGGCCCCGAAGGCTGGTCCAGGATTTGGTGTCCTCGAGTAAATCTGGTTTCAGATTCAGAAACTCCCGGTGGTTAGTGCTAACAACAAATTAGATTTATTCAAATACCATGAAAAGGTAAAAGAATTAGTTGTAAAGGGAAGAGAACTGACAGAGAAGACTCTACTCAATTGAAGCAAAACATTTCACCAGTTAACAAGTTTACGGAGGAAAAGGTTCAAGATAAGTATTCATCCCTGTTTCCAAATCAACTTCACAGTGCTTGTGCTACATGATAGAAGTGACTGTGCCACAGTTTCATAGTCTTAAGAGTGTTGGAGTGCTCTAAAGTAAAGGGGTGTATTTGCACATCAAGGTAGATTGGGTTGGATCACCTTGTGAAACACAAAAGAGAAGAAAATATCCAAATTATGTGGTCATAAGAATTTATGAGGGATGAAACCTACTTTAGATCTTTCGTTTTGTTGTTCATGTCATTTGGTGCTTATATGGACCTAAGTTTATTGTGTAATAAAGAGGGTGCTGAGCACTTTATAAAACATAGAAGGAGAGACTATTTCATGACAATTTGTGTCTCTATAAACAAGGTTTATTGTGTGAGATGTGGTTACAAGGATTCATGAAGAATGAAAACTACCTGAAGAGCTTTGTTCTGTTGTTGATGTTTTCAGGGGGTGTCTATGAACAAAGCCCTGATGTGTATGGAATTCCATATTTCCATTTAAAGAAACATAAACAAAATAATGGTGCAATATTATTACATTTAAACATAACTTTTCGAAGTTGCCCTATAACAATTGTTGGCCACCAGTCTTCTTCAGCTTTGAGTAAAATGGCTAGCGGCTACCTTATGCAGCATTTTACTCTATTATATACCAGATAAAAAGAAGCAAAACATGACATCTCCTTTAGTGTGACAATATGAATACAATATTTAGAGCATTTCTATGATCTAACAAGCATAGACCAAAACCGATGATCTAACTCAGTAGTCACAAACAAACCATGAAACTTTGATAGAAGTGAGAGCACAGATACCACCAACAATGAGAGACAATTGTATACCACAGCTTAACTTATATATTATTATTATCCTTTAGATCACTTAAGCATCCAACTATTTGCATCTGTAACCATTTAATAGCACCATTTAATAGATATGCTATGAAGTTTCTTTTAGATGCTAATAGCATTATACCTGAATAAACTAAGGTCCTTAGCCCCAGAGACAAGCGCAAAATTGTCATAATCAGTTGCAATCACGTCGTATGGCTCCTTGGGTATAAAAGGTAGTGTTGGAAAATGCAGGAAGCATTTCTCTCTAATCATCTCCTGCCTCTCTAAATCAGTTTCAGCTTTCTCCATCTGCTCCTCTGGAAGGCACTGCACCTTTCCTCTTATACCTGTAATATAGCCATCAGGTCCACCTGAATGCAAAATGTATCGACTTGGATTGATGGCGCCTTAGCATTGAATGTATAAACACCCTGAAAGTTTAGAAAGCATGTTTGAAATTCTTGAAAATCAACCAATTCAACTATCATTAACATAAAACGGATTACACTATGAAACGAGTTTACTCAAAGTATAGAGTCACATAAATCAGAATTGGCTTGTATCAGATCATACAGTACATGCATGAGGTCTAAATTTATAGTGTAGAATCCATACCTCAATCCAGTTCATTTATGAGATCCAACTCCATACCTATCTCTAAAATCCTACAGTTCCTAGATTGGTTAGCTCTTCCTCTTCTTAGTGTTTTTATCTATAATCTAATCCACTTGATAAGAAAAATATTCATTGAAAAACATTAAAATTGACTAGAATAATAGTTAGTGGAGTACAAACTTGTGACAGGGAAAGGACAAGTTCAAGGTGCAAAGGTTACGATTTTGAGGAAATTTCTACCCTATTTTATGAGAGGCAGTTATCCAAAAAAAGTTTATTCAGAGGGTTTACTTGTTTCATACCCTGAACCATTTATTTTATATGAAGAGCTTAAATATGTATATATTCAATAGTTGGGTTATCAATGTTAATCTCACATTAAATATTAAATGGCCCACTAACCTAATTAATTGGATTCCCTAATTATGGTTAACTGATATTAAGTATGCCCATATTAAAGTTACATTTATATAAGTTTATAACTTCATGAGATATAAAGTGGCCATGATGGGTGGTTTTATCTCAAGGGGTTATTTGCAAATGTGAGACCCACTTCTCTCCTCTTGAAAAGAAAACAACCTCTCCCTCTTTTAGGATCCCATCAATTTCTGAATTTGAGGTTTTGTGAAAAGAGAAAGAGACAGAGAGAAGAAGGTTTTGCAGATTAAGGTTTTGCAAGGATCAAGGAAGAGATTGAGATCTTCATCCATTCTTCACATGGTTTCAGGTATGGAGTTTACGTGTATTGTTGAATTATATGTTCATTTCTTGAGATGCACTTGATTCTAGATCCATGACAATTTAATCCGCATGAAGTTTAATTCTTACATTATGGTATCAGAGCTGTGTTTTAGAATCAATACATCTTGGATTATGGATTATGGGAAATTAGGGTTTTTGATTAATAGTTCAAAGTCAAATTTTTGATCTTTTAATTGTAGAATTTTAAGAGGATTTAATAACCCTAATATTCTGTTCATATTCCTCTAATTGTACAATTAATTGGGATCAAAATTCAGGAATTAGAAACCCTAATTTTTCCTAATTTATGACTTCAGTCGATTAAACAGGAACTGATTCAGATAACTGTTTCGTCGACTGTTAGTCGACTAGCCCGAAACACTAGTCGACTAAGTCCCTTTCCAGAAAGTTAAGAACTCTCTGTTTCAGTACAGGAGTCGACTTGATATTTTGAGTAGTCGACTAATAAGGGTATAGTCGACTAATCCTTTTGTCCAAGTCGACTAACAGAGTGACCCGAAAGTTGAGTGGTTCTCTGTTTCTCTGTTAGTCGACTAACCTTTATTACATAGTCGACTTACTTTGCCCTAGTCGACTAGACCTAAAATTTATAGTCGACTTGACTTGACCCTAGTCGACTGGGACTTCCACTATAGTCGACTTATCTTGTTCCAAGTCGACTAATAGTTCCTTGTCCAGTCGACTAATGTATGTTTAATTCAATCATAATGTATGTTACACATTTAATGTTGTTGTGTTAATATTGATTGATATAGGTCAAGTAATAAAATTGGAGTATTATAGCATTACTCAAATAAAAGGTTAGAGAATATTATTGGTTAGTTTTGTATTCATACGGTTTATTGATTTAGTAGTTGCCAAAGTGACCTATATTAGTAAGCCTTATGAATATACAACTACATAAAAGACTTGTCAATGAGGGTGACAGTATAGACAGTAATATTCTCGATGGCGGTTCTAGTTAGGAGATTGGGACTGGCCCAAAGGAAAGTCTCTTTCAAATAATTATGAACCGGGTAGGGTAGTGTAATTTATGCAACTTAGTGGTGTAGAATTGGATACCCAAAGGTAACATGACTTACTGTCTAAGTGGCATAAATTATATTAGACCTACATAGGTGATAAAAGAAGTCTCACCTGTAGAGTGAACACTGGATATGCTTAGGTTTCGCCCAAAGGAGAAATTAAAGTGATATCAATAGTTCATCTTCATAAATTTAAAGTTTTTTGTATTGATTCGAGGCCTTAATGTGAGCATTGTCCTATTTTGTTTCAGTGAACGTTCCCACTTCCCTTCACTCTCATGCATCTAGCATTCCAGCCTTGGATGGTACAAACTTTTCTGAATGGTTTGAGCATGTCCAATTCACACTGGGTGTAGTGGACCTTGACCTGGCTCTACTAGTTAAAAACCTGAGGAAGTCACTGCTGAAAGCACAACAGATCAGGTTAGCCATGCCAAGGCCTGGGAAAGGTCGAACAGACTCAGTCTTATGTTCATTAAGATGACCATTGCCAACAATATCAAGACTTCACTCCCTCAAACTACTAATGCATCTGAACTTTTAACTGCTGTAAGAGACCGATTTAAATCTGCTGATAAGTCATTAGCTGGCACCCTTATGGCTGAACTAACTACTATGAAATATGATGGTAGTAGAGGAGTCCAACAACACATTCTTAATATGACTGATAAAGCTGCCAAACACTGGGAATGAAAGTGGATGAATCCTTCTTGGTACAGTTCATCCTCAACTCACTTCCTCCTCAGTTCGGACCATTCAAGATTCATTATAATACTCATAAGGATAAGTGGAATCTGAATGAGCTGACTGGTATGTGTGTTCAAGAGGAAGTGTGACTGAGGCAAGAAGGACATCACTCAGTGTTGGCAGTATCTCAAGGAGCTATCCATAAGAAGGGTAAATATGGAAGAGGTAAGAGGTTTCCACCAAAGAAATGGAATGAACCTGGGGAAAGTAGCCAGGGTCATGGAAAGACTTTCACTGTCAAATGCTACTTTTGTGGCAGAAAAGGACATGTGAAGAAGGACTGCAACAAGAGGAAGGCTTGGTTCGAAAAGAAAGGTACAAATCTTTCTTTTGTATGTTATGAATCAAATCTTGCTGAAGTTCCTTCTAATACTTGGTGGATTGACTCTAGAGCCACAACTCATATAACTAATTCAATGCAGGGATTCCTTACAACCAGGAAACCGAAGGAAAGTGAAAGATTTGTCTTTATGAGGAACCGTCTCAAAGTGGAGGTCGAGAATGTTGGAACTTATCGACTACTCTTAGAGACGGGTCATCAGATGAATCTTATAGACACTTTTTATGTACCTTCGATTTCTAGGAATTTAATGTCATTATCCAAATTAGATGTTGTTGGATATTCAGTTTTATTCAGTTGTGGAAAACTCAATTTAATGTTTAATTCAATGTCGGTTGGACATGAAATTTTATGTGATGGTTTATATAAAATTTCCTTGAATTATGAGTTTGCACAATCTCTTTTAACCCTGCATTCGAATGTTGGTTCTAAACGTGGTTTAATTGATGAAAAATCCTCTATCTTGTGGCATAGACGACTGGGGCATATCTCCAGTGATAGAATTGAAAGATTAGTGAAGAATGAGATTTTGGATAACCTAGACTTCACTGATTTTGGTGTGTGTGGATTGCATAAAAGGAAAGCAAACCAAACACACCAAGAAAGGTGCCACAAGAAGTAAAGAGCTTCTTGAGATAATTCATACAGATATTTGCGGACCACTCTCTATTCCATATTTTACAGGAGAGAGATACTTCATTACCTTTATAGATGATCTGTCTCGTTATGGTTATGTATATCTAATTCATGAAAAGTCTCAGGCTGTTGACATCCTTGAGGTGTTCATTACAGAGGTCGAGAGACAATTAGATAGAAAGGTTAAAATCATAAGATCAGATCGAGGTGGTGAGTTTTATGGAAGATATGATGAGTCAGGACAGAATCCTGACCCATTTGCCAAATTTCTAGAAAAGCATGGTATTTGTGCTCAATACACAATGCCAGGTACGCCTCAGCAGAATGGTGTTGCTGAAAGGCGAAACCGGACACTTATGGATATGGTTAGGAGCATGATGAGCTTCTCTAATGTACCTAATTCATTGTGGAATGAAGCCTTAAAGACTGCTATGTATATCTTGAACAGGGTTCCTAGTAAAGCAGTCCCAACAACTCCTTTCGAGTTGTGGACTGGTAGGAAACCTAGTTTGAGACATTTACATGTTTGGGGTTGTCCAGCAGAGGCTAGAATATATAATCCACAAGAAAAGAAATTAGACTCAAGGACCATATCTGGGTATTTCATTGGTTATCCAGATAAGTCTAAAGGGTACAAATTTTATTGTCCTAACCATAGTACAAGAATTGTTGAAACTGGTAATGCCAGATTCCTTGAGAATGGCGAAATTAGTGGGAGTGATGAACCAAGAAAGGTGGATCTTGAGGTGGTAAGGGTAAATATCCCAATACCCTTTCCTTCAAGAGAAATTATTGTCCCTCAGCTTGATCATCAAGCTGAGATACCAGAATAACATAATGATATTGGTTCACCACTTCATGAGGATATCGCTATTGAAAATAATGTAGAACCACCACAACCGGCAGCTTTGAGGAGATCTCAAAGGGAAAGAAGATCTGCCATTTCAGATGATTATGTGGTATATCTACAGGAATCTGATTTTGATATGGGATTAATAAAGATCCAGTTTCATTTTCACAAGCCATAGAATGCAATGATTCTAGTAAATGGGTTGATGCTATGAATGAAGAGTTGAAATCTATGGACCAAAATAAAGTTTGGGATCTCGTCGAATTGCCTAATAACTGTAAGAAAGTCAGGTGTAAATGGGTCTTTAAGACCAAGCGCGACTCCAAAGGCAATATCGAACGATATAAGGCCAGACTTGTGGCTAAAGGTTTCACTCAGAAAGAAGGCATTGATTTTAGAGAAACCTTCTCTCCAGTATCAAAGAAGGACTCTTTTAGAATCATTATGGCCCTTGTAGCTCATTATGATTGGAGTTACATCAAATGGATGTGAAAACAGCTTTTCTGAATGGAAATTTGGATGAGGAAATTTACATGGAGCAACCTGAAGGGTTCACAAAGAAAGGACAAGAACACTTGGCTTGCAAATTAAAGAAATCCATATATGGACTTAAACAAGCTTCCAGGCAATGGTATATAAAGTTTAATGATACCATTACCTCTTTCGGATTTACAGAAAACACTGTTGATCAGTGTATATATCTGAAGATCAGTGGGAGCAAGTTTATCTTTCTGGTTCTGTATGTGGATGATATTTTGTTGGCCAGTAGTGATATTGATTTACTGTATGAAACTAAAAGCTATCTTACCAAGAACTTTCAGATGTTGATATGGGTGAGGCAGCTTATGTTATTGGCATAGAGATCTTCAGGGATAGATCTCGAGGATTGCTAGGACTGTCTCAGAAAGGTTATATCAATCGAGTCTTGGAAAGATTTCATATGGAATTATGTTCAGCCAGTTGTGCACCCATTATGAAGGGTGACAAATTAAGTGGGAGCCAGTGTCCTAGAAATGACTTAGAAAAGGGTCAAATGCAGAAAGTTCCGTATGCGTCAGCTGTTGGGAGCTTGATGTATGCACATACTTGTACCAGGCCAGATATCAGTTTTGCTGTTGGGATGTTAGGAAGATACCAGAGTAATCCAGGAATGGAGCACTGAAAATTGGCAAAGAAGGTAATGCGGTATCTTCAGGGGACGAAGGACCATATGCTTACATATAGGAGATCAGATCAGTTGGAAGTGATCGGCTATTCGGACTCAGATTTTGCTGGTTGCCCAGATAGCAGGAAGTCTACTTCAGGCTTCATATTCATGCTAGCAGGTGGGGCAATCTCGTGGAAGAGTGTAAAGCAGTCTATCACTGCTTCATCCACGATGGAGGCTGAGTTCATAGCATGTTTTGAGGCCACGAATCATGCATTATGGTTACGTAATTTTATCTCAGCACTTGGTGTAGTTGATTCTATTGCCAGGCCGCTGAAGATATTTTGTGATAATACAGCAGCCGTTTTCTTCTCTAAGAATGGAAAGTACTCTAGTGGTTCCAGACACATGAAACTTAAGTACTTGGTGGTTAGAGAAAGAGTTCAGAAACAGAAGGTGTCAATTGAAAATATAAGTACCACTTTAATGGTTGCTGATCCATTGACCAAGAGATTGCCTCCAAAGACATTCAAGGAACATGTTATTAGAATGGGTCTTTTGAGCAATCTGTAATGTATGTTTTGGTGCTTATGTAATTGACACTATTGCGCAATAAAATTTGTTTCTGTGTTTCCTGTTATCCAATTATGTGTGCACATATTATGTATGGATGTTTGTTAAACAGGAAATGTCTTAACAAGACAATTACAGGGGTCATTTTGGTTATGGACTCAATTAGTAAGGGTTATCAATGTTGTGGTACATAGAAGGGAGTATGACATAGATGTTGTATAACCGCTATGACTCACATTGATGGTCCAAGCTAATTGCAGTATTACAGTATCTATTATTTGGGCTTATCAGTTGTTGTTTTTAAAATTCGTGATCACGTGTCAAAGTTTTTCAGTATGGAATCCAATGGAGTCAAAATGTTTTTAAATGAGTCTTTTCTTTTATTTGTTTTCTAAAGTTTTAACATAATCGGCTAGTGGTCCAAGTGGGAGAATGTTAATCTCACATTAAATATTAAATGGCCCACTAACCTAATTAATTGGATTCCCTAATTATGGTTAACTGATATTAAGTATGCCCATATTAAAGTTACATTTATATAAGTTTATAACTTCATGAGATATAAAGTGGCCATGATGGGTGGTTTTATCTCAAGAGGTTATTTGCAAATGTGAGACCCACTTCTCTCCTCTTGAAAAGAAAACAACCTCTCCCTCTTTTAGGATCCCATCAATTTCTGAATTTGAGGTTTTGTGAAAAGAGAAAGAGACAGAGAGAAGAAGGTTTTGCAGATTAAGGTTTTGCAAGGATCAAGGAAGAGATTGAGATCTTCATCCATTCTTCACATGGCTTCAGGTATGGAGTTTATGTGTATTGTTGAATTATATGTTCATATCTTGAGATGCACTTGATTCTAGATCCATGGCAATTTAATCCGCATGAAGTTTAATTCTTACATTATTATCAACTGCCAGATTCAAACTCTAAAAGCTTGAACTGAGAAAAAAATGGATCCATGCATGAGATGTCAGCTTTTGTTCCCACCCCTCCCTGTGTACAATGGCTAGCTCATCCTCTCTCTCTCTCTGCAAGTATGAAGTACCGCGTATTGTGCCTCTCAAGGACCATACAACCTTCCAACGTTTATGTGCTTATGACCTTCCACTAGAATAATTAATAGAATAGTTTTGATGCATATGTAACAAAAGAACGAGAAAGAATATTTTTTTTTTTACCTGATTTGGTGAAGAAGCAAAGATTACTGTAGCAGCAAAGCAAGAGAGAAGATGCCTGGTAATAGCTGCATTCCTAGACTCGGTCTCACGACTCTCACCCAAAGAACATTTTACAGTCGTTTCACATGGAAAAACATACTTTCTCCTATTGGGTCTGCGAATATGAACCACCAAAACTAAGATACTAAGGCAAAAAGAAGGTTGATAGTCACAAATTTAAGAAGGTGAGTACAAAATACAAATTATGGAGTACAGGAAGCAAGAAGGACAGAAACCATAATTTTACAACCCACAGCAGCAAAACAAGAAGATTTAACCGAAAAAAGAAGAAATAAGTGATGACAAGAGTAAAACTAGAATAGGAAAATAACCAGTAGAAAACACAACCAGATTGGTTAGTGGACAAATTGGTGCAAATTTGGCTTCACTACCAACCAAATGGTGCCAAAGAAGCGCAAATACCTTAAAAGATGAAAAGGTTCAAATGCTTAAAGTAGTTGGCCCATAATTTTCAAAATCTAATCAAATAACTAAAGGGGAAAACTTGAAGATGTCACTTCTCTCAGATTCATAACATAAAACCCATGGCTTGACTGCTCATAGGGACGAGCCAGAAACAGCAGGGCATCAGTGCCAACATCCACTCCCTTGTGGGAATTACTTCGAACACATAAAGGGCACTACTCCATATTAAATAGTTGCATGCTTATGCTTTACTCTTTGTAAATGGCCTTCAGCCTACAACTTCTTCATTTGCTGTGGCACCAAGAATGTAAAGCTAAGCATTAGAGGACTGACTTTGGCACTAAGAATTATAAAATCAAATCAAAGCCCCAGGATTACAAACTAACCAGTATGTTCTTTTAAGAGGACAAAGAAAAATAATGTTCAATAATAACTCATTCTCCAGTCATCATACCTAGTGATTGCATGCTGAAAACAGCAAGGACATAATAAATTTCAAACTTTAATTGCAAATTCACATCGGACAACTTAATAAGAAACTACGCAATTGATTTTCTTCAAGATGGTTTGGTTGCCAATCGAAAAAAAAAATTGAAAAACGGAATACATTTTTTCGCAGCCTTTGTTCAAAAAAAAAGAAGAAAAAAAGAAAATTATATTTTCTTCGATCACCGTGATTCTATAGGGAACAGATTTCGACTTTGGCATCAAATTTTAGTGTGTTTGTGCCAAAAGAGTCTAAAAATTCCTTCAAAATGTTACAGTTCAGACAAAAGTTTACGCCTCTTCTTCGAAAAGCAAGAAAACATATTCACTATTTCTATGAAACAAGGTAGTGAATCCAGAAGATGAAATTTTTATCTCAAATACCTAAAGAAAAACACCCAATTTTACTCACATTGAACAATTTTCCACCTAAATTGTCAGTAGACACAAAACCTGTACAAAAAACTTTGTTAAAATATAAAATTTTCATACCGAGAGAAGGTGATCAAAGGGGTTTGGGAGCTGAGGGGAGATGCCTGCAGCAGAGCCATGGCCTTCTAGAACCTTCTAGAAACACCTCTCTCTGTCTGTCTCTCTCTGCTGCTCATCTTTGCTTCTCACTGGCTCTTGAGCTCTCAATTCTCATCCACACACACACAAAAAAAAAAAAATGAGTTAAAGCTGTAAGCGGGCCCGTTTTGCGTCGGGTCCAAATAACAAACCCGATCCCAACCCGACATGACAATGACGATAATACCCCTCGAGTCTCGACCTTTCCTCTTAAAAGACTTTTTATTTTATTTTATTAAGTTAGCCATCTGCTCTTGAATTTTCGAAGGTATATTGAAAGGTTCGGTAGGTTTCTCTCTCGCGAGAACAAAGCCCTAATCCTTATTGAAATTTAGGGTTCAATAAACTTGGATTTTGTAGTTAATTTGGTGTGTTTCGTTATTCACTGATCGCAGATTCGCACTTTGCTCTCTCTGATCTGATGGCCACGACGGAGACCAAACCGACGGCGACTGAGGACGCGAAGATCGATCTCTTCGAGGACGACGACGAGTTCGAAGAATTCGAAATTGATGAAGGTGAGTTGAACCTGTTCGGATCTTTTCTAGTGAGAGATTTATTAGAAAGTTTGAATATTTCTTGGTTTTTATGAACTAGGTTTATGTCTTTGAGAAAGTAGTTGAGATTCCAAATAAAACATCTTTTCTGTATGGTTAGAAGTTCAGACTGCATGTTTGGGTGATTAATGTGATTGTTTATTTAATGGATAAATATCATGAATCAGTGGCGCATGAGATGTTTATCTTTATAACATGATGCCTGGTGACATTGCAAAGTGATTATCTTTATTGATGGGTTTGTAATTTTGGATATTGATTCGTTTATTAATTACATCGCGCACTTTATAATGTTCAATGTTTAGCTGTTAGACTCTTCGTAGGTATTGTCAGCAAGATCGTGCACTAGAGTGCTTGCTTGAATTGTAGGTCTGGATAGCAAGACATGGGGTATTCATTTGAGGTTCTGTTGAGTTAAAATTAGTGTACATGTCCAGTTAGTGAGGTTGATTCTAGATTGACTTGCTTGAATGCATGCTTGATATAAAGGAAATTTGGAAACATAAGCTGAATTAATATGTAAAATTTCCTTATTCTGAATCATATTTAGCTAGTAATTGTATTCTCTGATTTGTAGCTTCAACCATGAGTTTTAAGCCATGGGTGGCAGATCTCATGAAAGCGTAGTTAGAAGGTCCAAACTTCATTATTTGGAGAATGAGGATGAAAATAGTTCTCGTCATTGAGATACTTTATTTTGTCATTTCTGAGGAACATCCTCAGAATGTTGGAATTGGGCAAAAGAAGTGGGATGATGCTGACAAGATGGCCAAGTGTTACATCTTGGCATCTATGTCTAATGTGCTGAAGGATCACCATTGTAAGATGATGCATGCAGCGGATATGATCCGCAATCTCACCAAAATGTTTGATGAGAAATGGAGAGGAGGGAGGGTCTCTGGACCCTTCATATAATGCTAAATGCAAACATGAATGTAGGGTCTCCAGTTGGTGAACATGTGATGAAAATGATGAGCTACATTAGTGAATTGGAAGATTTGGGCCACAGTATGACTGTCGAGTCGAAGGTGGAGATCATCCTTAAATCTCTTTCTCTGTCCTTTTACTAGTTTGTATTGATTTATTGCATGAACAAACTGGAGTTTACCCTGCCAGAGCTTTTTAATCAGCTCATCATGGCAGAAGATCTCATTAGAAAGGAGTCAGGACCATCTCATCTCACTATGATCTGTAAGGCCTCTTCAAAGTTGCACTTTAAGAGGAAAGGGAACTGGAATCAAGGACAATTCTAAATCTCAGACCCAACCACAACCTCCTCCCATCACACAAGAAGGCAAAGGTTGGCTCTGCGTTGAAAATTAAAGGGCCCTCCTTATATCCCCAGGGAAATTGTTTCCACTATGGTAGAGTGGGTCGTTGGAAACGCAATTGCCATTGATATCTTGCCTCTTCAAAAATAAAAAGGTATACGTCAAGCCTATGTTGATCAATACAATTCCAATTGCCGATTCATTGCTTCTTGTTGCATGGATGCTGGATCACTGCTCATCAAATTCCTAATAGAAATTTTATTTGTGTTCTAGTATTGGAGAAATATAATAACCTAATGATGTGTGGTACTACTTATGTTGACTATCGCTTCTACCATATTTAATTAAATTTGCAATAGTGGTTTGCTGGTTTTTCTGCTAATGTTAATAGTGTGTTCATGCTGACCTTACAAGAAGATGAGATTTTCTTGAGATGTACATCAATAGCATGTGAGTTTGATAGGTTAATAACCAGTTTAAAATGGGTCTAGGACATCTTCGTACGTGATCTTTACAATGTGCTACCTTTTTTGCAAGGCAAGACAGCCTAGGGCCGTTGGTTCCTTTTACTGTAACCACGCAGGGAACCTGCAAATTACTGTGACTTTTTCACTCTTATGAGTGTTTAGGGAGCGGGAATTATGAGTTTTTGTGCACCTTTACATTGTGATTATTCCATCTGTCGAGTGATTTACCTTATGCAGCACAGTCCAGATTATTAAAAAAGATTAAACTGGAAAACTAGTTCGGTTGGTCAGGCTCTTTGCTTCCAAACCCATTAAAAAGTTTAAACTGAAAAACTAGTTAGGTTAGTCTTAATATCGATAGGATAGGATGCAATCATTAAGTCAATCCTTAGGTTCTTTTCATGATACCCGGATTCAAGGTTCTAACTATAGGATATCGGGATTGTATCGGATGGTGTTTTTCATATTAGATATCGGATATCGGAGGAGATATCTGGGATACGCGCGCATATCGGGCGTTCATATTAGACACTATATATAATGAAATATTGATAACTAAAAGTTGGTTTAGTGTCATAGATATTATTTGCCAAATAAAAACGATGTAATATGCATGCTAAGACGGTAAAAAAAATAATTTACATTTGCATGCAGTCGTGGGTCGTACAATAAAGAAGTTATTTCATGAAATTGATTTTTAAATAAGTTATTTCATGTCATTAATTTTTATCGAGCCCTAACGATGCATACCACACTTATATAGTCGGGTGACAGGTCTGGTTTGGGTTCAATGCTGATGAGTTCAAAAAAATGAACCCAATTAAAATAAATATATGTCGATTGATTTTACGTCGACTCATATCGGGCGATTTATTGGTCAATATCAAATATCGGTCTCTTTTTGCTGCAAATGATGTGGGCAAAAGATTTTCTCATATTTATCAGTAGCAGACAAAAAATGAGATGTCGCCCAATATCTCGGCCGATATTTAAAACAATGCCCGGATCTATATTTTTTTATAGGAAGAATTAAACTATGATAGATACAATACACATAATAAGTCATGTAACAGCTCAAGTGTTATGTTTTTGAAATACATGTTGGAGATTACAGTTACATTCTCAATTTGAATATTTGAATAACATACAATACCTTGTGAGTTATGGGTTGGGAACATCTTGAGCTTGCATCGCATAAGGATCTGAGGTTGCACATATACATAGGGAGAACCTAGACAAACTTGAATATATTCCGAAAAAAGGTATTTCATTCCCGAGCCTCAGAAAATGAGGCCATTATTTCTAATTGTTGAAGAACGATAAATTAGTAATACAAATTTGGAACAAACATGGTATTTGTAAACAAGAGAGCTTATCTACACCTTCACATAGCTCCTGGATCTCCGGAAAGTAACACCAACCCTGTCTGCCTATTTGATAAATGACCAACTTTAAGGATGTTACAATTTCTTGATCCGACTATGTAATGTAAACAAAAGCCAACCAATCATGTTTCCATGTTTCACCATATCAAAGGTAAACCCCAGAACTAAATTCCTGGAGATATCATCAATATGTAACGATTCCTTAACGGATATTTTGTAGTTGATGAGGATATCTTGCACCCTTTACGAGATAGTATGTGCAACACCTGTACCCAAAAATGCGGTTCATCCTCTGACATAATTTGACAATTAGGTTATGACATCTCCTGTACTGTCCCTGCTATATCCTCTCTCAATTTGGATGAACTATAATTACTGTAGTTGTACGCGCCGGAAAAGAAAGAAAAGAGGCGCTGTAAAATTTCCTTGAATCAGATGAAAAATTACAACAAAATTGTTTCCCTTCCAGTTACAAGGGAGGGAGGATGTTGAGTCTTGAATCCTCCCTTTGTTTAATGCTGGGTTCTTCGTGTGGAGGTGGAGAGTGAATTTTGTTCTCCGTTGACCGGATGACCGTCGGAATCGTCAGGGATCTTCTCTTTGGTTGGTAGAAGGAGTAACACAGCTCTTGTCTACCAAAACTCTCAAAGAGAAGGTAGGCAAAGGACAACTCGTACGCAGCGAGCTTGTTGAAGAGTTTAGCTCTCTTTCTTCTGTCTCTGTCTTGTTGTCGTCTAACTAAAGAAAATCCGACCCCTTCTTCAATAGCGACGGGGCTATTTATAGGGGTTCCAGGGTGAACGTGCCCCCTAAAAACCCTCCACAACGAGGGGCTGACCTCCCCGCTATGTGGGCGGCGACTGGCCCCATAACCAGGGCGGTTATAACCGAGACGCGGGTGTCGAGCCCACGCGCCTTGATGTTGAGACGCGGGTGTCGAGCCCACGCGTCTAGAACTTGAAACTCTGTTTTTTAATGGCTTGTCTTTTAGTGATTTTTAGACAGCTTACAGAACCCCCTCCAAAGTTTTTGATATTCCGCAGTTAACTGGGACGGATTTCGAAATACTTTGGACTCTAGCTGAATTCGCCTTTATGACTGGACTGTTAATGCTCCGGATTTGATCTTATCTGGAGTTGGTCTTCGTGAGTGTACTGTTGAACTCTTTGAGGCCACCAGAGTTGATCGTGTTGAGTGTCTAGATACACAGTCTAAACCTCCCCGATTGCTTTTAGTCTGTCATGGACGCGCTTTAAGCCAGGAGTGGACGATCGTCTGCTTGTGCCAGTGTACTGTTGAACTGATTTGCAGAAGCAAGGACTGAACGCCAGTTCTTTTTGAAGAGCAGAGATGGTACTGCTTTACAGACGCGACTTTCATGGGGTGCGTCTTTTGGCAAATGAAAAACGCGACTGATCTTCCATAAAGCAGACGCGATGTTCAGCCGGGCTGGAAAGACGCGAACTTCTTAGAGAGACGCGACTTTTTGAATGCATTTATGGCGGTGATGACGGGGCATGTCCATCGAAGAGGCGCGGCCGTCGGGTGCGAATCTGTGCCATGTCATGATTGTACTGCCAGTTGGCCTGGGGAACCGACGGGACATCACCTTTTGACGCGCGGACTTCCCGGTTCATTAAATGATCTGTTCCACGTGTCAAGCGATGACTCGCTGCAGAGCCATGGTGCGCGATCTTCGCGATACATTAAAATTGATCTGTTCCACGCGTCAAGCGATGACTCGCTGCAGAGCCAATCGAGCCACGCGCCGCGTATTTTCGCGAATCCTTGTGCCTATAAATGACAACAGTCAGAGAGATACCTCTTCTTCTCCGAGCGCATTTGTTTAGAGTTTTAAGAAAAAGAGTTCTTTCTCTGTTCATCTCCATTACTGGATTCTTAATCACCAATGGCACCTAAGACCAAGCCAACCGCATCCTCTTCAAGAGCGACCGTCACCGAGGCCCAGAGGGGCGGTTCCTCCGCGCAGGAAGTCCTTTTCCCAGGTATAACGCCGTTTAGGCTTGAACTTCACCATTACTGGAAGCTCATGGAACCCCAAAAAGATATCTTGACAGTGAGGGTAATGTTTAACTTGACAGTGAGGGTAATGCTAGAGGTGTAATGTTGAACTTGGCATTGGTCATTTCGGCTTGTATAAGGAAGTCCGAGAGAAAGTCATGGCCATAGGTGTATTGTTTAACTTAGCAATGACTTGATGCTAGAGGTGTAATGTTAACTTAGCATCATCCATTTCAGCTTCGATATGGAAGTCTGAAGAAAAGTGACTGTCAGAGGTGTAATATTAAACCTGACAGAAACCTGATTACTGTTTAGAGGTGTGGTGTTAAACTTTAACAGTAATTTGTCAGAGGTGTAGTATTAACTTGACAAAATTGACTCATGATAAGAGCAATTTGAGGACCTGTCATTCTATTGGTGAGAATTGACAAGTGAAAATTTGAAGTGCCAGAGGTATAGTGTTAACTTGGCAAATTTGAAAGTTTGATACTCTGTGTAGAGTTGACAAACAAAATTTGTACTCGACAAGGAATATTGAAAAGTTTCCATTACCAGAGGTATAGTGTTAACTTAGTAATGGTTGTATTTTGTAGACCTACCATTCTGTGGATGAGAATTGGTAAGGGATTTTGGAGGAAAGAGTGGAGCCAAGTCCACTTAGGATTTTTAGCAAACCCTCAGCTATTAACGGATTTGAGGTGCCTTTACCAACTACCGTTTGAGTTGGGCTAGCCATGCTATTCCCCTCAGCATGATGAGTTGTCGAAGACTTATGTTGGGCTTAGAAGCCAACATTTTCCTCTATCCTTAGCCGTCGGGGGCGTCGGATGTTATAATGAAGAAATTCTTCTTACTTTGATCAGAGGTGTACTTTTAACTTGATCAGCGGAAGAATACCATCTAAGGATAGTATTTCTTCAGGAACCTGACTGTATCGCCATTTGAGGTTATGAGGCGATATGACCCATTTGAGTAGACTGACTCTACTACAAATGGTCCTTCCCATTTGAGTTGGAATTTTCCTTTTGTCTTGTGCGTCATTACCATGGGTCTTCTGACGGCTAAGACAAGATCGCCTTTCTTGAAAGTTCACATTTTAACTTTCTTGTTGAAGGCTCTGGTAATACGAGCTTGGTAGAGCTCGATTTGTTGTTGGGCCTGCAGACGTTTATCATCTAAGGCCTCCAGTTCCTGGAGTCGCTGTCGATGCTTCTCCTCTGTTGTCATCTCCGCTGTCAAGGCGACGCGTAGAGATGGAATTTGGATTTCCAGTGGGAGCACGGCTTCACACCCGTATACCAAAGAAAATGGCGTAGCTTTAGTTGGGGTTCGCACAGTTGTGCGATAGGCCCATAAGCATTCACCTAGTTTGTCGTCCCAGTCCCGTTGACTTTTCGAGACGAACTTTTTGAGAAGCTTACCAATGGTCTTGTTGAAAGCTTCTGCGAGGCCGTTAGCGGCAGGATAGTATGCCGTTGAGGACACACTCTGGATTCTGAACTTAGCGCAGAATCTCTGGAAAGCCTGGCTGATGAACTGAGGTCCATTGTCATGGACAATTCGCCGAGGTACACCGAAACGGTAAATAACGTGATGTTTCACGAACTTGATCACGTTCGACGATTTGACCTCCTTCAAAGGAATGGCCTCAGCCCACTTAGAGAAATAATCGGTTATTGCCAAAATGAACCGATGTCCTTTTGAAGATGGTGGGCTGATAGGGCCAACCACATTCATCCCCCACATTTCAAATGGCCAGGTAGAGGCTGTAGAGTGGAGATACCCTGGTGCTTGATGGATGAAATCCTCATGCACTTGACAAGCGTGGCATCTTTTAGCATAGGTGACGGCGTCGGCAACCATCTTGGGCCAATAGTAACCCAATCTTTGGAGTCGATGTGTCAGTTTTGGGCCAGGTTGATGGGCTCCACACATACCGTCGTGGGTTTCTCTCAATACCTCTTGGGCTTCTTTTGGTGAGAGGCACCGGAGCAAGATCCCGTCATGCGATCGACGATACAATGTTCGCGTAATCGCATTATAATAGAATTTGGGGGCTTTCTTTCGAATGGCAGTCGCCTCTTTGGTGTCTTCAGGCATAATGTCGTATAAGACGAAATCAATGTAGGGGAATCGCCAGTCTTTAAGCTCTGGACCGGTTGACAATTCTAGTGCTTCTTTGCCTTGACAATCTCCCTTTGACTCCTGATAGCCCTTGAGAGCATTTCTCGGGCAATACAGGTCGTGGTTGTAGACAAATATTTTCTCCATTGCTCCAGCTGGAAGAGCTAAGGAGGCCGCGAGGGATGCGAGTGCATCCGCGTGCGCATTTTGCCTGCGCGGCACATGGTCGATGTAGAAGCTTGTAAACCCCTCAGCCATGCGGATAGTTGCGTTGTGGTAGGGTACTAGGTCCTCATGTCTGACTTCGTACTCCCCGCGAACTTAGCTGACGATAAGTTTAGAGTCGCCGTATGCCTCGAGATTTTTAACGCCAATCTCATCGGCGAATTGCATCCCAATCAATAGAGCGTTGTACTCCGCCACATTGTTGGAATAATGCTCAGTTAATGAGACAGCTCGGAGAATCACATAATTTTGTGGGGATACGAGTACTACTCCTACCCCCGCTACTACGTGTCCCTTTGGGCTTGTTCTTGATGCACCGTCAAAGAAAAGTTGCCATACTTGACTTTCGAACGATGTCTGAGTCAGGCAGACTTCAGCAACTTCATCTGGGAGATCCTCGTAGACTTTGGCTGCCCTCGGATCTGGGTGCTCAGCTAGGAAATCCGCCATTGCTTGTCCCTTAATGGCCTTTTGTGGTAAAAAGTGCATCTCATATTGGGAGAGCAATATGGCCCATTTTGCCAGCCGGCCGTTTAATGATGAAGGCTTAGTCATAAGTAACCTCAGGGGGTTGACTTTTGATATGACGTTTATAGTTTGGCCTACCAGATAGTGCCGCATTTTCTGAATAGCGAACACTAATGCCAAACATTCCTTCTCGATCGGGTTATACCGATGTTCGGCTCCGATCATTGTTCTACTCAGATAGTAGATTGCTTGCTTTCGTCCGTGATCATCATTCTGAGCTAATAGAGCTCCCAAAGAATGATCCATTGCCCGGACGTACACCAGGAAAGGCTTTCCGGATACCGGAGCTGCAAGGACTGGTGGTTGGGTGAGGTATTGCTTGATTTCCTCGAACGCTCGTTGGCAAGCGTCATCCCAAATGAATGAGACACCCTTCTTCATTAACTTAGCGAAGGGTTGGCATCTTCTGGAGAGGTTTGAGATAAACCTGCGGATGTACGCCAATCGTCCCTGCAATCCCCTGAGTTCTTTGAGATTTCTCGGGGGTTGCATCTCTTGGATAGCGCGAACCTTTTCCGGGTCCAAGTGAATTCTGGTGGATGTTACAACAAATCCTAAGAATTTGCCACTGGCCACCCCCAGGAAGGACTTTGTGGGATTCATCTTCAATTGATGAGCCCGCATGATGTCGAAGACCACCTTCAGGTCCGCTGTGATCACCTTTAGTGCGGCTTTTTACCGCGATGTCATCAACATAACATTCCACCGTTTTGCGTATTTGCTGATGGAAAATGGCGTTCATGGCCCTTTGGTATGTTGCCCCTGCATTTTTCAGTCCGAAGGGCATGACGGTGTAGCAATATACCCCTAGAGGTGTCCTGAAGGAGGTATGTTTTTCGTCATCAGGATACATTTTGATTTGATTGTATCCTGAGAATCCGTCCATGAAGGACATTCGTTCGAATCCACAAGTATTGTCAATCATGACATCTGTGATCGGCAATGGGAATTCTTCCTTGGGGCAGGCCTCGTTTAGATCGCGGAAGTCGATGCAGATCCGGATCTTCCCGTTCTTCTTGGCGACGGGGACGATGTTGGTTACCCAGTCGGGATGTTGTTCTTCCCTGATGAAGCCAGAATCAATAAGTTTTCTGACTTCTGATTGAATTGCCTCCATTATTTCTGGACGAAATCGTCGCTGCTGTTGTTTGACAGGCTTTACGTCCGGATTGATGTTGAGGCGGTGCATAGCCACCTGAGGATCGAGTCCTGGCATGTCCTCATAATTCCAGGCGAAGACGTCTATATACTCTTGTACAAGAGATATTAGATCCTTTTTCTCCGAAGGTGACAAGCCGTCACTTATGAAGATGGGCTTAGGGTTAGCCTCATCTCCTAGGTTGATCTGAACAACCTTGTCTTCTGTGGGTGGCTCGCGCTGTTCAAAGCGAGTGTCCCAAAGAGCATTTAATGTTTGATCCAAGGATCTGTATCAGATTGGATCATTTCTTCATTTCCATCTTCCAGGTGGCTTGTCGAAACTATGTTCACTGAAAGTTCCTTGAAGATGTTGCCGACACTGACATCTGACTCCCAAGATGATGTGTCTGAAGAGTAATCGTTGCTCGACGATTCTTGAGAATCGGAGGCTGATGGGACCGGAGTTGATACATAGCCCAACCCCCGGCGCGTCTGATGATAATAATCGGGGGCCTTCCCTTTCGGCACAAAGGATCGAAGCAGCGTCCTCCTTCCTTTGCCGAAGTTCAACCCGGGTCTGTTGGTCAGGTCGTACTCCATGCATCTCATCATTTTGAGTGCTTTTGGTTCATAATGACCGAACTGAGGGGATTCCTCCTCGCCTTCCGATTCCTCGCGGGGCGTTGGTTCAGACGAGATTCGCCCAAAAAGAATTGGTTTTTGGCCTTTCCGTCTTGCTGGAACCATAAATATAGATTCTTGCGCATTACCATTATCTTGGTATGTCTCGAAGGACGACTTCACTGGTACATGCAACGATGTCAAAGCATCTATTGCCGACCAGGGGTCATCGTCTACTTCGGTGCTAGTGTCTACTTCGGTGCTAGTGTCTGATGGTACTGAATCAGAAGCAAACACAGAAAAATACGCAAAATTTAAATCTTCATTAATATACCAACCGCCTACATCGTCGGTGGTATTATCAACATCGAGCTTATTAGTGCTCTTTACAAGTGGTTCTAACTCCCACAAGCACTCTTCTTTCTCGGGCTCGGTGTCAGCTTCGTTACCAGAGTCTGGCTCCTCTGGTCGCGGGACTTCATCCGTCTCCACCGGATCTTGGTACAGCAAAGAGTCGGTGAAATAATTCTCGACCCCTTTGAACGGATACCTTTCGGCAATCAACGTCTGCACCTTTCCACTCCCGTCAATGTATTTCATGACTTGGTGGAGAGTGGAGGGAACGATGGAGTTGCGGTGAATCCACGGTCGTCCCAGCAATAGATTGTAAGAAGTGTCGGCGTCGATGACGTAGCATGTCACTTTCGACTTGAGGCTTCCAATCTGGCATTTGAGCTTGATTTTCCCCATCGGACGGGTCTGGTTGGCATTGAACCCATAGATAGTTGTCTGAGTAGGGCTCAAACGATGAGTAGGAATGCCCAGATGTTGCATGACCCGGCGAGGCATGATGCTCAACGCGGACCCTGGATCTACCTGAATGCGGTTCACCTCAGACGATCCAATATACCCTGTGAAATATAGGGGTCGATCATGCTTCCCTTTAACCTGCATATCATCTGCTGTGAAGGTAATGCAGGGAGCATTTGGGGAGGTGTGGAGGCAATCCTCTACATCCTCCTCCTTCGGCACCTGGGTCATGAAGACCTCGGCATTTGCCAGAGCTTCTTGTAGAGCTTCTCTGGTCGACTTTGATAGCCTAAGAAGTTCATACAAGGTAATGCGTGCCGGGATGTTGGCTAGTTGAGCCAGGACATCAAAGCGGTAAGGTGTCGTGGATCCTTCCGCCATACCTTTCGAAAGAACTCGAGAAAACCGAGTTTCTTTCTGTTTCTCCACAGGTTGTCTTGTGGAGGGCTTGGTTAGTTTTGCAGCTGGTTGTGGAGGGACTACCGCCATCTCGCCATACTGCTTCAAGTACGGTTGTCCCGAACGGGTTCCCGCCATCGGTTGGTTGGGCTCTGCGGCCAAGACTATTGTTTCCTCCTCTGAGTCGGTTAACGAGGGAACATCAGTCTCGGCTTCTCGAGAGGAGGCACCCACCACATTGCAGGATGAGGCCTTTGCCTTGCCTTTGGATTTCCTGTTGGTCACAGTAGTCCATTGCTGTTCATTGACAAGGTCAGGGTGGACCCACATGATTTCCCCTTGAGGTGTAGGAACGGGTACCAAGCCTTTCGCTTGCTGCTGGTGAGGGTCTGTGTTGACCACTCTCAGCTCTCCTCTTGGGATAGGGACTACTCCAGAGGGTGTCGGGGGTTTTCTTCCGAACTGGAGAACTGACGTCACATTAGCCGTCACCTTCTTCTGCTCTGGTCGGAGTTTCAACACCTCCGCGTCAATCAGAGCTTGAAGGATGTCCTTGAAGACATAGCTGCTTTTGGTAGGGTGCCCCAGCATCCTGTGGTACAAGCAATAGGTGGGATTGTCGGTCTTGCCGACTTCCTCGGGGCGCCGAGCTTCAGGGAGCTTCAGTCGGTTGCTCTTGTTGAGTAGTTTAAAGAGCGAATCGACATGTTCCTCCTTGAAGGAATATTGCTTGTTGACGCGTGGCTGGCTTGAAGAGCCACTCGCCTTGCCTGATTGAGGTTTGGCGGGAGATTTGGTCTCCGTTGCCAAATTATCCTTCCGCTTTGTTTGGAGGGATGTGTCTGGCGCACGCCTTGTCGACCTTTCCGGCCTAGGCTTACCTTCCTCCGCTCTGACGCGGGCGACAATCTCCTCAGCCTGTTCACCTTGTTGGACTAATTGCTTCCAGGTGCGGCTTTCAGCAACTCCTATTTGAGAAAGGAGTGAGGTTTGGAGATTGTGGAGGCATGTTTCCACCAGGGTGGCCTGGGTCATACCGCTTGGACACCGGAGTGCCACGTTCCGAAACCTTTCCACGAAAGACTTAACGGACTCTCCCTTTCGCTGTTTAGTAGCCAAAAGGGTGGGCATCGTGACTTCCGAGTCATCTTCGAAGAAGCGTGTTAAGAACAGCTTCTCCAAATCGCCCCAGTTCTTGATAGAACCTTCTGGGAGCTTCATGAACCATTCAAAGGCTAACCCTTTCAGGGTGCCGATGAACAGACGCGCCAGGATAGCATCGTTGTCTACTACATTCCCGGTTTGGGATTTGAAGTAGTAGATGTGCTGGTTGGGTGACCCCTTCCCGTCGAATGCTTGGAGGGTTGGAGCCTTGAACTTAGGAGGGTATGGAACTAAGTCCCACTCAGCCGGATAGGGTCAGACCACTCCTACTTCTTGGAGGTCTTTGCGATTGGCAAGGGCCTCGAGGCGTCGCTCCAGTTGACTCATTCTTTTAGCATGAGCCTTCCCCGGTCTTGGTCGCCCTTTACTTGCGACGAGGACTTGGACGAGTCGGAAGTAGATCGCCGCGTCTCCTCAGAAGGTTCGGAAGATGAACTTTCTCCCTTTCTCCCTTTACTCTTTGACTTTTTAGGAGGAGACCTCCTCCTGTCTTCGAGCAGCTGTGCAATCGCCTGCTTGAGGGAGTTGATGGATTCCTGCTGAGAAAGAATCATATCCATTTGTGCCTTCTGGATCTCTTTTAAACGTTTAGCCGTCTCCTCAGGAGTGCCTGTCATGTAGGCGGAGGTCTCCTTCTCGACGGAAGAGTTCGAAGCTCTCGATTCCGCTACGGCGGAGTGAGAATCATTCACTTTAATGCCATGGGCTAAGGCATTATAGTCAATTGGGGGAATGGCCCCAGTCCGGGTGCAAGTGTGTTGATACACCCCTTCCAGTTCAGAGTCAGACTCATCTGAGCTGACTGCAGGTTGTTTTCCCTTGCTCCTGCTTGTCATATTCGCAGTGAGCTCCGGGTACTCAACGTCAGAGAAGGTTCTCCTTCTGTGGGAGCGTCTTCTTTTAGCTGACGGGGGAATCAGGGTCAGCTGTTTGACTAAAGACTGCTGACGTACGCCTGATCCGCAACGGCACTCAGAGAGCATATGGATGAGCCGTTGGCAGCAACACGACGAAGTGGCCTGATTGGCACTTCTTTTCTTCATCAAATAATCCCTCAAATCCATGGGAGGGGGATTGAAAAGATTAGCCTCGCATCGTCGAAGATGGGAGGCATCCATGTGCCGTACAGCCTGGACGTAGGCTTCAGGGACGCGGTTCTCGCGCCGCAGCTGTTCAGCGCGCGTCTGGCGTCTCTGTTGAGACAAGACGCGCCTGTCGCGTTGCTGCTTGGTGTGTCGGGGCAGAGACACTTGAGAGAGAGTGGGCTGCTGGGCCCCACGTCTATAGGCGCGTGCCTCTTGTGCTTGACAAGGCGCAGAGGCTTCACCTTGGCGTTTGGTGAGTTGGTCCTCAGAGGACCTAACTGAAGGAATCTCGCGTTTGGGCCGCCAAACGCGGACTTCGCGGGGCGCGAGCAAGGCGCCAGTTTGTATGTTGCGTCCAGCCTCAGTCAGACAACCAGAGGTTCCAACTTGCAGCTGACGCGCACGTCTCCTCTGTCGACGCTCAGCGTTCCGGTTGCGTCGCGGAGGTGGAGAGAGACCAACAACATCCTGATGCTGAACATCAGAGATTTTAACCACGCGGGTCTCCTGAGAGACGCTGACGCGGGTGTTCTGTGCGACGCGGTTGGTCGCAAAGGCAGTTGTGCCTGGGACCACGCTGGCCTTCTGAGAGGCGTTGGCGCGTGTACCTTGCTTGGCACAGTTGGCAGCAGCAGTGCCCGAGAGAGCCACAGATCGGGCCTCGGGGCCATTCCCCGTCGAGACCCGGCGGCAGACGCGGGTCTTTGGGCTCTTGGAGCCGGAAGAGAGAAACTCTTCGTACTTCGCCTGGTCGAACTCGACAATGAGCGATTCGACCATCTTCCCCTTACGGAGGACGTCATCCTGCGCCACGATTTGCTCATCAATGACAAATGTAGTCCCCAGCGGAGTCGCCATCTCTTGTACGCGCCGAAAAAGAAAGAAAAGAGGTGCTGTAAAATTTCCTTGAATCAGATGAAAAATTACAACAAAACTGTTTCCCTTCCAGTTACAAGGGAGGGAGGATGTTGAGTCTTGAATCCTCCCTTTGTTTAATGCTGGGTTCTTTGTGTGGAGGTGGAGAGTGAATCTTGTTCTCCGTTGACCGGATGACCGTCGGAATCGTCAGGGATCTTCTCTTTGGTTGGTAGAAGGAGTAACACAGCTCTTGTCTACCAAAACTCTCAAAGAGAAGGTAGGCAAAGGACAACTCGTACGCAGCGAGCTTGTTGAAGAGTTTAGCTCTCTTTCTCCTGTCTCTGTCTTGTTGTCGTCTAACTAAAGAAAATCCGACCCCTTCTTCAATAGCGACGGGGCTATTTATAGGGGTTCCAGGGTGAACGTGCCCCCTAAAAACCCTCCACAACGAGGGGCTGACCTCCCCGCTATGTGGGCGGCGACTGGCCCCATAACCAGGGCGGTTATAACCGAGACGCGGGTATCGAGCCCACGCGCCTTGATGTTGAGATGCGGGTGTCGAGCCCACGCGCCTTGATGTTGAGACGCGGGTGTCGAGCCCACGCGTCTAGAACTTGAAACTCTGCAATGGCTTGTCTTTTAGTGATTTTTAGACAGCCTACAGTAGTTAATTCACAAACCTTAATTTTAGGCCAATTTCTACTGACTTGAGACAAAACATATCTGCATTCTCTACAGTAGGAAGCCTTTTCCTCTAAAATCTTTGGCGTTCTTGATGTAGGTATGCTCAAAGTTTTCAACCGAAGTACACATCACATCTTGTATGTATGCTAGATACTCTGCATGAGAACTACAAAATTCTGAAAAACTGAAATCGATTGCATATTTCTCTCGACAAAGCTTTTCCGGGAAAAGAAGCTTGCATCATGCTTTTCCCACTTAGTGCAACTTACTTTGAATTGTTCTTCACCCGCTATGTTAGTGAAAGTAATCAAATCTTTTCTTGTTTCATCGTATGTTGTTTTGTTTGCAGAATGGGATGACAAAGAGGAAGGCAAGGAAGCTCTGCAGCAGTGGGAGGATGACTGGGATGATGATGATGTCAATGACGACTTCTCTCTGCAGCTGAGGAAGGAATTGGAAAGCAACAACGAGAAGAAATGATCAGTTCCCTCAAATGTTGTAATGCTAATCTTAGGCTTCGACCTCATATCTGTCAAGAATCCTTTGTTCTATTTCTGTACCAAGGATTGGAACGTGTTATATCTCAGTTGAGAACTGGTTGAAAATTATGTTCTGCTGCTTGCTTGCGTGTTAATACCTCTTTAAGTTACTTTCGTGGAAGCTTTAACTGTTCACTCAGTTTCAATGCTTTTGGTTATTGGTATTAGAATTTGGTTTATGTCAAATGGGGAAGAATTGATATGCAAAATGCAACTGCTAAACTGCTCATTTCACAGTTGACATTGAGTTTTCTGCTATATAAATTTTGATCCATAACAGTACAAACTGGCATTTTTTCCTGCTAATTTTAAGCCAGTGTTTCCCTTGTTTGCTCAATGATTCTATTTTCTTTCTTCGTCTTTTTTCCCCATAAGGTTGTTAGGTGATAGGGATTAGTCGGTGCACTGGGATATCCCAGCTATGGTGGCCCATCCGTAGCAGTTTCGTAATCTAGCTCATTCTGAACTTGTTATTAATATAAAAAGTAGTAGGTAAGAGTTCAATCCAAATAGGAATCAATAAAACTTAAAATTAAGTCTTTTAGAAACATCATCGAAAATAAAAGAAGAACAAAAAGCTAGAGCAGGCCACCACCACGTAGGAGTGATACTGCTTGGAGCCCTAAACGCTAGACATTTTACAACCTGATTACCTTTTCGGCATATGTGAGCAATGACGAAGTTCATATGAGCAAGATAATTCAAACACCTCTTCCTAATAGGGTGTCGCCTCCAAGGGACCCGATGAATGCGTGAATGAGGTAGAGCCATCAAGTAAGCTGAGTCGCTCTCCAACCACCTCAAACTAAAAGATTAGGTATACTCAATCGCGTGAATAACAACAACCAACTCAGCCTCGAAAGCAAAGCAAATACCAAGAGGAATAGCAAAGCAATCTTTGACGAAGCCTCTGCATGCACGAAAGACGCCAGCACAAACAACATGAGTTGGGCCTCCACAAGCTGCCCCATCCATTTTGACCTTAAGCCAACTCGGAGGGGGAGGGTGCTAAATGACCTCCAAAATGTGCAGGGCTTTAGTAGGATTGCCATTCACCTGAAGTTTCCCCAGAGTCAGAAGCTCATCGATAGAATTTTGCATCGTGTCAATCTAGAGCGAATCTGTCTCACAAACAGATTGTCAAACCAAAGCAAAAGCCTTAGCAAAATCAGCCCAGTGTTCCTGAAGTATAGTTGATTGCGGAGCAACCACACTACCCCGAGAACATAAACAATGCCAACCTGCCAAAGAGACTGAAGTTGCGTATTAAATGAGATCTGCATCGTCTCCCTCTAAAGATCCAGAACTGATTCATCCATGTAGAGACGATGTCCAAAAGTAGAGGACACCACATCCCACAAACCCCGCACAAAAAGACAATGTAAAAAGAGGTGCCGCAAATCCTCCTCTACAACAAAACAAAGTAGAAGCAGAAAGCTCCGGGCACGCAAAGTAGCAGAGTAGACAGCTTGCTATGTAAAACACGTCAAGAGAGAATGGAACACGAAGGAGGGATATAAGCTGCCCAAATCTGCTTTCCCAATTGACAGGAACACCTGACCCCCTAATAGAAGCGTAAGCCGCTACACATGGGACCTCACCATCCAAAGAGAGTCTAAACTCGAGAATTCGGATCTGGGTCACTACAACCCCCTTAGTCTCAGAAGGACTGAAAATGAGGAACAAAAAGACGGGGGAGATCCTATCCACCAGAATTCGAGTAAACATCGCCCACTTGAGCCTGCGGCGGGGCTGTGACACCGAATGTTTCCTAACCTGATCAATCAATGGATTCCCAAACCAGTTATCCATCCAAAAACAGACCCTAGAGTGAGGGCCAACCAACCATCTGGATTCAAGCAACAAAGATGCATAAAGGGGCTTTATGCGTGACCAAACAGAAGAAGAGATATACCAAGGCCGTGATCTATGATCTTGGGTAAAATAGCGGGCACGTAGGTAGGTAAAAACTATAGATTTTCAAGTCATCATGCATCAGGAGAGCTTCTTCAGCATCACCTTGTTACGGACACGAAGCTTCTTAACACCAAGACCACCCTACTCCTCAGCGGTCAGGCCACCTGAATGGTCTTCCGATGATAAATCGAGCATGTCCAAAAGAAATTCCTGATAGCTGTATTTAGGTTATTCAAAAGCGAAGAAGGCTATAAGTGAATCTGAAAAGAATACAAGGAGCCCTGAATGACTGAAATAATCAAGCTAAGTCTGCCCGTCATAGATAAGGTGGAGCCCTGTCAAGATTTCAACTTGCTCCTAATTCTGTCAGCCCAAGGAACCAACTAGCAACGCCTAGGTGCCCCTATAAAGAGGGCCTAACCAGTCATATAGTCACCACCCCTCTTTTTATTCGAAGTAAAAGAAATTAGTAGTGGCCTCTGAAATACCCCTGTCAAAATAGATAAACATTTCTCTCAGTTCGCATGCTGACCCGAGAGGGAATCATAAAACTCAAATGCGTCCAAAATCACCCACAAGTTCTGAGGAGAAGCTCAACAGAAGAAAAGCAAATCATCAGTATATAGAAAATGTATAGGAGCACGCATGCCAACACGAGAGAAAACTGGTAGAAGAGAGATAAATCCACCAAGTGGTTGAAGTATTTACTCAGAAAATCCTCAGCTAAGCAGAAAAGAAAGGGAGAGAGGATCTCCCTGCCTCACATCTCTGAAACACCTGAAATACCTCTTAGGAGAGCCATTGATCAATACCAAAATCCTAGAAAAATAAAAAATAATACCAACCAACTAATGAAACTCTCAGAAAACCCAAAACTCCTGATAACCTCAAACAAAAAACCAACTGATGGAGTCGAACGCCTTTTGGATATCAATCTTCAAGCTAACTGGACACCACAACTGTCAATGCTCAGAACATTGAAGCACTCAGAGGTTCCAGCAATGCACTCACCAATCCGCCTATTCTGATAAAATCAAGCTGGTTGGGCGAGATGATGTGGGGACAAACAACAACCAGTCAATTAACAATAATGTAACGCCCCGATCCGGCGGGTACGGAGACGTTACTGCAACGTATATACGCAGGTCGGAAATACCCTCACGTATATACGCTAAGCATCAGTACAGGCAAGAATCAGAGTACGGAAGCACGTGGTGCATTATACATTCCAACACATGAGTACAATTACAAAGTTATCACCAGAGGTGACAAATATTACAATAATATTACATCACCGATAGGCGCAAATGCGAGAATACAAAGGGATGTACAAGAGTGAACAGTGTAAAAGACACTCACGAGTTTACAAAAGGAAAACTCGAGAGGCACACAAGGGGGCCTGGAAGGATAGGGCTCTGAACGGTCTGCTGGAGATCCACGCTACCGCTGCGCCACTCTGATCAGCAACTGGGGGAATCCACACGCTCCAAGCTCTAACATGTTCCAAGCTCCAGAACCTGGACATGAGAATCCAGGGGAGTCAGATAGAACTCCCCAGGCGAGTGGTGATACGAATGCCAAGTGGCGAGCATAGGTAAGCATGCAGGAGCAAGTAGATATAAAACAAGTGATATCAAGCAGGAACTACTCATGGTATGATAAGATAAGAGAAGGTAAAGAGATGAGAAGTAAAGTAGATAGGGCAACACCAAATATCTCCTAAACTAACATAAAACAGATAAAAACTGATAAAACCGAATAAAACCGATTACGAGCAAAACCGATTGTACAAGCTTAGGTCACGGCCCCATGAGATTAGTACCTCGAAGGAATAATCCAAATAAGGAAACCCTCATCTATATACCTTTATCCCATGTCACCATAATCCAAGCACATACAACCCGAGTTACAAAACGGCACAGCAAATTGTATATTAGCATCTTATTATAATTGGAGTCGTCTAAGTTCCAGGCTTCAGTATGTGTCCCATTCCACATACTTCCACTCACAACTGTATAGCAAGTTATTTGGAAACTGATAAAGATCGATGAATCATGTTTCGGATGGGCCCCTTACATGCCCGGGACAACGGTTCAGGAGTATCCGGTGCTGAGCCGGAACGTACCGCTAGGTACCGGGACTTATTTACGCCCGAACAGGAATAGAGTATCGCAGATCCCATAGAAATAGGCCTAGGGCGTGTGCATACTCGGCAAGAATAGACAGGAGTAGGGGTGCCAGCACACCCCACGGAATCCCTGGTGGCCGCCAGGTGATCCCTCAAGAATGTGGCCATGCGCGGCTCGATAAGACCACCATAAACATGATTAATCAGGGCCCATCAGTTTCCCCCAAACCAGGTGCAAGTTGTCTTATTAGAATTTAATATGTGATTATCAATTTACGGGAATAGCAGGTACAAGACATGATCAGGAGTTCAGAAGTACTATAAAGTCAGGTCACTGTATATATAATACAGGATAACAAGTACAAGATTCAAGTCACTGCATGTAATGCAGGATAACAAGTATAGTATTTCCGTAAATGTGATAATCACAGGTCAAGTATATCATGCCGGGTGTCAAGGGATAGCATGACAAGATGGTGATATTAGACAGGTAACCAGTCATGTCAAGAGATTGATATTAGTCCGGTGGCAAGTCATGTCATAACAAGGGGCCTTGCCAAGTAGTAGCAGGTCTGGTGTCAGGTGATAACACATCAGTTGTCAGGTGATACAAACAGGTGTTAAATAGTAGCATGTAAAAGACAGGTATGAAGTAATGGCATGGCATGTCAAGTGTTAACATATCAGGTAAATACATGGCATGTGATAGAATAGTAGCTGAGCACATTCAAGCGGAGCTGAGCAAGCTGGAGTGTACAGACAGCAAACAGTATTTAACACTGGAGCGTCTGGCAAGGTTACCGGGACAACTCGGCTTAAGGTGCGAGTAGGAATTCCGGCAGCATCTTGCCTAGACGAATCTAGTGGTAAAGCGCTGAACGCTGATCATGATAACCAGGCGGAGCTGAGAGACCTGACGGTCTCAACTCACTTCTCTTTCGAGATAGCGAGAGACCGGAGGCTGAAGGGCTGAGAGACCTGACGGTCCCAATCACTTCCCTTTCGAGATAGTGAGAGACCGGAGGCTGAAGGGCGGAGAGACCTGACGGTTCCAATCACTTCCCTTTCGAGATAGTGAGAGACCGGAGGCTGAAGGCTGAGGGACCAAGAACGCTCGGGGTTTAAGCGCACTCTCGGTGGCTACCAGCCATCCCAGGAGTGGGCAGAAACCCAGAGTTCAACGACCACGAAGGGTCGGCCACGCATAGTATAAAGCAGTAAAATACATATAAACATGGAATAAAATACATGTCGACCCGACAAGGCGGGGAAACCCAAATGGAGGCGAGAGCGAGGACACTCGCCTAAGTCTTCAGAAAATATAGTGAAATCCCCGATCTCCGGAATCCAGGAAATCAACGCGTCAAGGCTTTAGAGAGAAAGTGATAGAGAGAGGAGGAAATCAAGAGGGAGAGAGAGAATGAGAGAGAGGAGAGAGAAAGAGAGAACTAGAGAGAGAAGTCCATGGAAAGAGAGAGTGTACAGGGAGAGAGAGATTGTACAGGGGGACGCGGGTTTGAGAGTGAGACGCGGGGATCGCAAACGCGGGGTTCGCGTTGCATAAATGCTACAAACGCTGGGTTCGAGACCCGCGTTCAAGTCAAGACGCGAGGAGAACGCAGACGCGAGCACGAACTCTGTGTTGCGTTGATACAAGAACGCGTGGATCGCGTTAAAGAATTGCCTAGACGTGAGGGTGAGATCTGCGTCTAGCAATTAACAGAGAGAAAGAGAGAGACTGGAAAAAATGAGAGAGACGCAGGGATAGAGAGGGACGCAGGGAATGAGGGAGAGGAGACGCAGAAAATGTAAATAATGAAAAGAAAGAAAGAAAGAAGTGAAGAAAAGAAAGAAGGAAAGGAAAGAATGAAAGAAGGAAAGAATGAAAAGAGAAAGGGGGGAATGGCCGGTGATGGCCGGCGGTCACCGGCGGCGGCCGGAGTTGGCCGAAGAAGGTGACCAAAGCTTCACATCCCAACCATTTGTGGGGTGCAAGTCTAATTCATATGGTGAAAATGAAGTTTTGTGAAAGGGATTTCGGGAAGCGAAGCAATAGCTCGTCGGAAAGAGCACGACGAGGAGAGGAAGATGACATGGTCGTTGGTGGTCAAGGTGGAGTATATGGTGGTGGAGAGGGTGGTGAAATTGGTGGTGAAAGTGGGTTCCTTGGTGTTTTATGGTGGAAAAGAGGAAGAAGAAGATGGTATGGAGGTGTTGTTGTTGTTGGAAATGGAGGAGGAGATGGAGGAGAAGGAGGTGGAGGAATTTGTGGTGGAGAAAATGAAGGAGATGGAGAGAATGGTTGGCCAAAAGAAAAGAAAGATGGCCATTTTCTTGGCTGCTGTCGTTTGCAGGGAATAATGAAGGAGAAGAAGGAATAATGAATAAGAGAGAGGAAGTGGGGTGGTTATATATAAAGGGGTAGGATAATATTATTATAATGTGGCCAATGGAATGCTTGGATTGTTAATAGACTTGCGTCCACTTAAAAAAATTGCGTCCCCATCAAATGGAAACCTGCGTCTGGCCAAATGAACTGGACGCGGAGAAAAATCCGCGTCCAGGAGGATAAACGCGAATTTTGCGTTTAACAGAGGAGAGAGAAAGTCATAATGACTTGATGGGAGTTGATCTGAAATGCATTAAATGCAGTAAGGAGAGGATCTCTGCATTAAAAACTGAATCCGAGTGGTGAAAATCGCGTTTAGCGAGGAGAGAGAAAAATGAAAAAAGAGTAAAATATCTGGATAAAATTCCGGTATCTGGGAAAACACCGAAAACTTAAGAAAAGCCCGAAAAATAAAGTAACTCGGAAAGCTTTCCAAAAATTCTCAAAAATAATAATTATTATATAAAGATTTTAGTGAAATCGGTTTTCAGAAATTCAATCTCGTTTTCAAGATAAAAATCCCGAAGTCAAACGTTGACACCGGTCTACACCAGGTCGGCCGGATTTTGATAAAATCTGAAAAATCTCAGAAAATGTATTAAAGAATAAAATATAATTTTAAGAAGTAAAGTGAAAGCGGAATTCAGAAATTCAATTCCGATTATAAACTAAAAATCCTGGAATCAACCAGCGATACTGGCCGACACCCAATCCGGTGGAATTTTCATAAATTCATAAAATCCTCAGAAAAAGTATTTAGATAGAAAATGTGATTTTAAGAAATAATGTAAAAAGACACTTCTAGAAATTCCAATCCGTTTGTAAATTAAAAATCCGGGAATCGTCAGCGGCACTGGTTGACACCAGTTTTGAAGATTTACAACTTAATTCAGGAAAATTCCAGAAAATCATAGAAAATCTAAAATATTAGAAAATGATGTTTAAAACTGAAATCGGTCAAATCGGAATAGCGAAAAGACCAAATCGAGCAATTCACTAGGATCGGGTTCCCGGTTCAGATTAAGGCTGACTCCGAGTTCACGAATCCAGATCCAAGGCAAAACGATCATATAAACAACTCATAATACAAAAAAAATACAGGAAGTAAATCGAAAAATACGATCGAAAAATCTGAATACGCAACTAAGTACGTATTCCGGGAGCGGGGTGTTACAAATAATCTTGATAATAACCTTAAATAATAACTATCTAGAGTAAATCGGTCGGAACTGATCCACAGTAAGCGTAGTCGGCGTCTTCGTGACAAGTGCTATGAAGTTGAAATTCAGCCCTGGGAAGACACAACATGCGCGAAAGAACTCCTGCACCACTAAAACAACATCCTGACTAATAATACCGAACAATGCATGTAAAAATTGCCTGTGAACCATCAGGACCTGGGGCACTAAGAGGATCCATATCAAAAATCATCTCTCTCACCTCATCATAAGAAGGAACACGAAGGATGAAGCATTCTCATCTGAAGTGACCAAGTTAGGAACATGCTCCCGAACAATTAAAAGATCCAAACTACTATCACTCGAATTCGAGAAAAGGTGCTGATAATAAGAAACAACAGGCTCACTAATCCTATCAGGGTTGTAGATAATATCATCACCAATATACATAGAGGAAAGATATCTCTTCCTCCCTCTGCATTTAAGTAGAGAGTGAAAGAAGTTGGTATTTTTTATCCCCATCAGCAAGCCATCTGACCATACTCTTCTCCCTCATAAAGATTTCTTGCTGCCCGAGAACTCGATCCAGATCAACCAAAGCATCAGACTCAATCCGAAAAAGATCATCAGAGCCTCAGTCCTCTCCTAAATAGCCATCACTTTGTCATTGGCCTTGCTAATGTTCAATGCAATCACCAAAGACTTCCCAATTTCAACTCCTTAAAATCGCCTTCAAAAGCTTCAACTTGAGAACCCCATATCACTATTAGGAAGAACCCCATATCACTATTAGGAATAAAAGAAGAGTAAACAAATCTAATCAAATACAGAAAAGGAAATATTCGAGACCCACATACTCTAAAATATGAAAAGTCGCAAACCTGCATAAACACTCGTAGAATAAAACATCAGCAAATGTTGATGATTTGAACGCAACCTGAACAATGTAATAAAGAACAAATCATTCCTTCCCGGCCAATCCGAGTGTAAAAAACCCCCTCTAATCTCAATCCCCACCAATCAAACATCAATCTAGTTTGAAACTCATCACAAGAAAGGAAAGAGATAACACTAGTGATTTCATGTTCTCTCAAGACACAATTAAATCCCCAATCAGAATCCAATCCACGGATCCTCAGGAATTAAAGTCTACTTTTCTTGCCTGTTAGTGCCTGCTCTCTACAGCATACATTTTGATTCTCCTTCATTCATTACAACTGTTAAAAAGACAAGTTGCACAAGATCAAATCTAGCGAGCAAATTGATGTGATCATCATTTATTAATAATCACTTGTAATGTTATTTTTGTATCTGGCAACGTTGGCATCAATATTTTGTTTTTCATACGTCAATCAGAGTACAGAGCACATCCTTGAGTCAAATAATGTGCTAGCAAGCAAATCCTACACAAATCTTATTGCTGAAGCATTCTCTCAGCAGCCAGAACGTCTCGGCTACAGCCTTAATTACTCCATCAGAGAACACAAAGCCAACAGCCCTCCGAGCTAACTCAACGATTTCTCCCTTGTTGAGTCCTTCAAAGCACAGAGATAAAACATAAATCTATGCCAGAGAAATTTGATTCCATAGGCTTAATATGGGTACTTGTGAAACTCTGACACAACTCTCCACAGTGAAGAGTAATATTTGATCTAAATTTTGGAGCCAAACCTGACTGATGGAGTTACTGAATTCTGATCATCATTAGCTTCATTTGTTTTGGCTGTGAACAAGGGAAATTTTCAAACCTGTAAACTTTGCAGTACACAGCCAATTCTTTGTTTTTTAACATTCTCTGTACTTTGTTTTAAGCTACATGTATTATTTAGAGTATGCTAGCTCTTGTTTATGCTTATGCTGATGATATGCAAGTAATGTATTATCCTTTTTTACTCTTTTTTCCTTATAGTCCTCACCTTTGCCCTCATTGATGAGAAGCGAGGATCACATTGTGTTGCTGATTCCTTCGGCAACCTCCAAATTACTAGTCTTTTCCAGTCTATCACGCTTTTGATAGTACAGATCTTCGCATATTAGCATCTTGTATGTTATTTGTTGCATCTCATATTCTCATGATTTCAAACTAATTTATCTTCTATCTTCATTCTATGGAAAAAGAAAATGAAAGCATAAAGAATATAACACATTAAGCTCTTATGCATGTCAGACTTTATTACTCTAGCCCTGGTTTCATTACAAACATGATAGCAAGATAGCATACACAACAGAAATAGGAAATAGCTTCTCTTAACATACTTGCAATCCCCATAGCCTGCAAGAAATCAATTCAAGACAATCTTTTAAGCGCATTTCAAAAACATAGGAACTCGATTTACAGAAGACTTTTGGAGTCAAATGCCTACTTACTTGGGTCAGTGATAACGGTGATGCCCGAGAAGCTGAAGTAACAATTCCATGGATTCATACCCTTTGACTGGTAGTAAAGGTTCATGACAACTGAAGCATGGGATATGTTGGTCTCAGGGTAGAAGCAAGATCCACCCTTTGAATGACACTGCAGTCAACAGCAGAGCAGGCATACTGAATGTTGTTGTAGAGAGCTGATTCATCAGCTGAAGGCTTCGCCACGCACCAAGTTTTCTATAATCATTATCATCCAAAAAGAAAATGACACACAACATGATTAAAACTCTCATATGTTTAATGAAAGAGTTGTTGACATACCTGGCAACTATCCTGCGCAACGTTTCCTGCGAGGAAAAAAAAAGGAGACAAAAAAAGATCAGAACTCGTAATATGAATAACTAATCAAAATCATACTAATTATAGGAAGAGATGGAACTCCACCATGAGTGAGAGAAAAGTAGACAAGAAGGTAAATAAAGGGCAGAGAGAGAGATGATGAAGCCATTGTTTCAACTGTGAGAGAGAGAGAGAGAGAGTGTTGAAGAAATGGGCTCTTGGAGTTTGGAGAGAAGAGTCTCATTTTATATGTCTCACTGTGGCTTTTGAGCTCTTTTTGAAAGAAAACTTCTCTTTAGTACAGTAATGGAGCCTATTGGAATTCCTACAGTTAGATGTTACTGAAACTGAAGAGAGAAGAGCAAGGGTTTAAGTGTGCCGAATTGGGTCTGAGGCAAGCACGCTGCAGACCTGGACTTAATCAGGAACAAAACGAGCATATTGACCCTGCTGTCTTTTAAGTTCACAATCTCAATTCACAAAAACATCAAAAATTCAAAGAATGATATCAACTCTGTTTTCTTTCTTCAGTTTCAAATTTACAGACACTCAAACAAAGACAACTCTAACTAAATTTGAAACCATGGCTATGCTCCGGATTCTCGGAATGAGATATACATCGAGTGCAAGATAATGCAGCTTTCAACGCAAGTGATTCACAAATTAAAACAACAATTTGAATACAAGACAGTTACTTGTCATGGAAAAGATTACATTGAGTACCAAATACAAAAGATACCGAAAGATACAAGAAACAAATATAGCACTGAAATCTACTTCTTTTTCCCGGCTTTCCCTTCCTTTCTTCTCACAACTTCATCAGCGTACCTAACACCCTTCCCCTTGTAAGGTTCAGGGGGCCTCCATTTCCTTATTGCAGCAGCAAATTCACCAATAGAGCATTTGTCGTAGCCGCTCACTACAATCCTGGTGTTCTCCTCCACCTTCACTTTCAACCCGTCTGGAATTGCCATTCGGACGGGGTGAGAAAACCCCAGACTGAGAACCAAGTCTTTGCCTTCTAACATGGCACGATAACCGACTCCAACCAATTGGAGCCTCTTCTCGAATCCTTTGGAGACTCCGACCACCATGTTGTCAGTAAGTGTTCTGCAGCCAAAGAAAGATACATGCATAATGCATGAAGCAAAAAGATTTTTATTTCATGAAAGGAGACAGAAACAAGCGCGCGCGCGCGCGCGTGTGTATCAAAACTAGTAATGGGAGTAAATTCCTATATATTCACCATGAAAACAAAATTCAAAAAGCAACCATTAATCATTTTGCAATCCCCATAATCACTGACCATGCCCATAGATCATGGCAAAGAAACCTATTCTATAAATGCAACATCATGACCCCCAGATTTTATTTGAAGAGGAAAAAATAAGGGAGATCTCAAACAGAAAATTAGGGAGGAGAGAACATGAGAAAGAAATTTCCTTGTCCAACACCTACAAACACATAATAGCCGTGTTACCCCACCTTTCTTTTTCTTTTTCAGCAACACACTAAGAACTGAAGGCAAAAAAGATCATTCTTATGGCAATATTAC